>WYDI02023309.1:0-32831 GCA_009867235.2 Psittacus erithacus | reverse complement strand
CTGAAGAGGCCAAAGTCTGCTCTCTTGAAGTCCAGGGCAGTGAGCTTGCTGCACGCTCTTCTCACTGTCCTGAGGATATCAAACTCGACCATCTCATGACCACTACAGCCGAGGCTGCCCTGGAGCATCACATTTCCAACCAGCTCTTCCCTGTTTGGTGAGCACAAGGTCAAGCATGGCACCTCTCCTTGTTGGCTCCTCAATTACTTGCAGAAGGAAGTTGTCTTCCACACAATTGAGGACCTCCTGGATTGCTTGTGCTGGGCTGTACCGTCCCTCCAACAGATATCAGAGTGGTTGAAGTCCCCCATGAGGACAGGGGCCTGCGAGCATAAGGCTGTAGAGCACTTTTGTCAATAGAGTTCTCCTGATTAGGCAGTCTGTAACAGATCCCCCCAGTAATGTACCCCATTATCATGTACTGACTTTCATACTTTGTTGCGTACCACAGCCACATTGTAGTGGTTTGCGGAAAATGAGGGAGAGATGAGCAATACGTGACACTGGATTTGAGCTACTGATTCACTCATTAATTTTTATCTCATAGAATAGGCCCAGTATTGGATTCCAGATCAAATTGTGAAGGACCAAGATATTTGGAAGAACAAAGTGATAACTGCTCTGTGCTACTGAATTTGTTTTTCAGGTTTTAAGGAGCAGATCTATGATGTGTACAGATACTTGCCTCCAGCTACACAGGTGGTTTTGATCAGCGCCACTTTGCCTCATGAAATTCTGGAGATGACCAATAAATTCATGACAGACCCCATCCGCATCCTAGTGAAACGGTGAGTTTCCTTGGAAAGAACAGGAGCTCTTTGAGTTGGTCTGGTCCGGGGCTGCCTAGGGGTTTGCAAATGTCCTCAGGTTCTGTTTTCCAGCAGAGGCCAACTCACTCTTTGATGTTACCCTTGTCCAGTTCTGTTTGGTGCTCCCACCTCCTCATCCTCCCCATATGTAGTAATCTCTTGTCCTGGAAATCCATCTGTCACATGTGCCCAGTTCCTCTGCTCCTCCAGAGGATTTCCATAGGCCTCTTCCATTAATTTGCTATTTTTAGGTAGCAAGCCAGAAAACCCTTTAGCTGACTGATCCTGAATGCCCCTGAAGGTGTAGCGTAAGCCTAGTGGTGTCACAGTTCTTGATGCAGTGGAACTTAGCAGGAGTCAAGAAGAGTAAGTATAGACAGCCTGAGAGGAGGAGACTCACTCTTGTCTGATCTCTTAATGCCCTTTTTACCTTTTTTCAGTCTCTTATATTAAGAAGCTTGAATGTAAAAATTGTGAAAACGGAAATGTTTCACTTTGTAGCTGTCTGTCTAGAGCAGAGAGGGTGCCCCAGTTCTAATCTCTGTTGCATGGGTCATGTCTGAAACGCTTATTAGAGCAGAGTTCTCCAGGAGCTTTCTAGAACAACTTGGACCTGTGTGCAGACCCAGCAACCCTCGGCACACAGAGCAGAGGCGTGATCTCCACTGAAACACCCACTGAAGCACTACAGACTACATTGTGTATATTCACCTACTTATAGTGTGATATAGCTCTTCATACAACCACAGACTGGTTAGGGTTGGAAAGGAAAGCTCATCCAGTTCCTGTGGCAGGGACACCTTCTACTAGAGCAGGTTGCTCCAAGCCCCGTCCAAACTGGCCTTGAACACTGCCAGGGATGGGGCAGCCACAGCTTCTCTGGGCAACCTGTGCCACCTCCTCAGCACCCTCACAAGGAAGAACTTCCTGATGTCTAATCTGAATCTTCTCTCTGTCAGTTTATAGCCATTCCCCCTTTGTCTAGTCACTACACTCCCTTGTAAAAAGCTCCTCTCTAGATTTCCTGTAGGCCCTTTTAGGTATTGGAAGACTCTTACAAGGTCTCTCCTGAGCCTTCTCTTCTGTTCTTACTGCCCTACAGTGATGAGTTGACCCTTGAAGGAATCAAACAGTTTTTCGTGGCTGTGGAGAGGGAAGAATGGAAGTTTGACACCTTGTGCGATCTCTACGACACGCTGACAATCACCCAGGCTGTCATCTTCTGTAACACCAAGAGAAAGGTACAGCACGATATTTTCTGAGGGGGGCTGGGAGGAGAGTGGGACAAACCCAGATAAGAGTTCTGGTCATTTTCCCATTAGAGACTAGATTAGTAAGGATAGAGATTAAATATTTGTCCTGGGGATGTGCCCAGTGTAAATAACTGGTTATAAGCAGACCTGATACAGCTGACAGGAGCTGTCTTTTTAGAGAAGTGGAACTAATCAGGTAAGAATGTGCTTATTCTCCTAATTGCTTATAATCTCAGAAAAAAACCCACACATTCTGGATAAATGCCCTTAATTCTTTTCTTTTATGGAGCCCTGTATCACATTGCCAGTGTTCTGTAAGGTTTGTTTACCATGCTTGTTAAAATGTCTCTCAGTCCTTGATAGCATACATGTCTGCAAATACTGTCCAAGCACAGCTAGCACATGTGGCTGTCCTGAGCAAAGAGCTGACCCAGGCTGCTTGTCTGTATGTACAGGTAGACTGGCTCACAGAGAAGATGAGAGAAGCCAACTTCACAGTTTCGTCCATGCATGGGGACATGCCACAGAAGGAGAGAGAGTCCATCATGAAAGAGTTCAGATCTGGCGCAAGGTAAATACCTTAAACAGTGTTCCTTACAGCAGGATTTCTTGTAGTATTGGAAGGGAACAGGCCTCAGAAACCCATAATACCTCTTCTCTCCGAAGGCCTTGTTAAGCTGGTATTAGAAAGAACTCTTGATTCCCATCTATCCCCCTGCAGTGTCACAGGGTTGAGAGGTTGCTACTTTCCAAAGAGATGCTCATACTTCTAGGCACAGAATTAGTCTGGTTTATTTCACTGTGAAGAGGTTGGGTGTTGCTGCATTTAAAATAAGAAAGAAAAATATTTGGGCTCCATCCTCTGTATTTTGAACTCTTAGGAGCACCATACTCTTTCTGAAAGATCAAAGCTGTCTTGGTACTGTCTGTCTTCACTGAAGTTTGATGATGCTCCATGGGACAGCTTTCCTTGCAGCAAAAACATGGATGGTGCCAATGTGCTGCAGGCAGGGAGGAGCACAGAAAAGCAAAGGGTGCCCTGTGCTGGGCGCTGCAGCTTCTCAGCTCTCACACCCACATCAGGCAGTGGAACAGCTCTGACAGTCTCTTCTCTTTGCAGCCGAGTCCTTATTTCAACAGATGTTTGGGCTAGAGGCCTGGATGTGCCTCAGGTGTCCCTCATCATTAACTACGACCTACCCAACAACAGAGAACTCTACATACACAGGTAAGCTCAGCCTTCACTTGGGGAGCATGGCTGCATTACGCTTCCCCAAGGTGGCTCCATTCTCTCTTTCCTTCTGCTGCCTCCACAGAATCGGCCGGTCGGGCAGGTATGGCCGAAAAGGTGTCGCCATCAACTTTGTGAAGAACGACGACATCCGCATCCTGCGGGACATCGAGCAGTACTACTCCACCCAGATCGACGAGATGCCCATGAACGGTGGGTACGGGCCAGCCCCAGGGAGTGCTGCCCTCCTTCAGCTGGGAATTGGGGTGCTGCATCTGAAAGAGAAATGCCAGATGCTTTGTTTTGCTACTTACCTCATTCCCAAGCCCGAGTAGTCTTTGCTTCCCCTGAGGAAGAACTTGGGAGCAGCAGTTGGGGCCCCGGACTGCTGGGCTGACGCTTGTGGCACGCTTGGTTTACTTATATTCTCCCATTTTCTCTCGTTTCAGTTGCTGATCTTATCTGAAGATCCACGTTTACCAGGGAGTTGTACTGTTTGGTAGCCTCCATAATCCTGTTTTGGACCCACATCCCTTTATCATATTGCTGGTCATATGTTCTTGAGTTGAGCTGCACTTGGGAACTTGTGTAAATAATTTCCTTACTCCCACCCATGTTTTTCAATAAAAAAAAAGGAAGTTTTACCATAACCTCTGCTTAATTGCTTTAACTCAAGATAGCAGCAGGCAGGGAGTTCTGAGGTACTGCCGTTCTTGGCTTGCACAGTGGAAAAACACTGGACGCTCAGTACATCTAGATTCATAAAGTAGAGGTTCTCCACCCTTTCATTATCACTGTGCCATGCTACCTGATGTACTTTTTATGTTTCCTGAACTTGACTTTTAAGGATCAGCCATCTACAGGAAAAATCTGTGGCCTGCCCCTAGCCTGCTCTAAGAAAACTGAGTTACAAGATAAGACAGTACTTTCCTGTTGTTTACGCCTTTCTGGCGCCAGGAATCACAGCACTCATTGCTCCAGCTATTCCCCTCCCAAGGAGCGCAGGCACTGTGAGGGTGAATGCCTTTCACTTGATGACAGCTGGAGAAGTAAATACATTCTAAAAGCCATTTCCTGAAGTAACAGAAAGAGCAAGTAGCTTCTATGGTGTCAGCTTCTCCACCCATTTCTGGCACATCTTTTTAGTCATCTCTTTCCTCATCTATCTCCCCACAGCAGTATAGAATCAACTAGGTTGGAAAAGACATTTAAGACCATTAAGTCAAACCCTTACCCCAGCACTGCCAAGTCCACCACTAACCCACGTCACTGAGGGCTTCATCTACACATTTTTTGAGCACTTGAGGGACGTTGATTCCACCAGTGCCCTGGGCAGCCTGTTCCAGTGCCTGAGCGCCCTTTCGGTGAAGAAATTGTCCCTAATATCCAGTGTAAACCTCCCATGATGCAACTTGAGGCCATTTCCTCCTGTCCTATCGCTTGTTACTTGGGAGAAGCAACTGGCCACCTCCTCACCCCATCCTCCTTTCAGGTAGTTGTACAGAGCAGTAAGGTCCCCACTGAGCCTTCTCTTCCCCAGACTAAACACCCCCAGTTGCCTCAGCTGTTCCTCATCACACTTGTGCTCCAGGCCCTGCACCAGCTTTGTTGCCCTTCTCTGGGCACTTGAGCATCTCATCCTTTGCCTTGTTATGAGGAGCCCAAAACTGAACACTGCCAGTTGTAGTCTCTTCCATGTAGCTTCCTCCCTGGCTTTGCTGTACGTGTCTGAGGCAGGAGTTGGGTAGCTGTACCGCTGGTGAGGGGCAAGTTACTGTGTTTTACACTATGCATTTTCTGTTGGTTTTTTTGCTTGCTCAGGGAGGACATGGGGAGCAAGGCCTTAACACACCACCAGTTTGCACAGAACTGGAGCAGCTATCAGAGCTCCTTTCCCAAGTCAGTAGCAGAGTAGCTCTGGATAGGGAAAGCAAGTGTTTATCATCTCTTTTATCCTCTGTGTATTCCACTAGTGAAGTTCTTCTTTTCCCTTACCTACTCCGTGTGCAATCCTGATGTGCTGAACAGTACACAAGCAGAAGTTGAGAAATACAAAACTTACTTCACTAATACTAAGGGGCTGCCCAAGAGAGGGAAGGCTGCTACAGCTTCATGCCCGGATGTGCAACCAGCAGCAAGGCTGAGCCAGCATTCCCGGTAGGCACACACACAACGTTCAAAGGCAGCCCCACTCCAGTTGCTGATTCAAGCCCACCGTTGCGTGCACCCCCTGCGGCTGCCCTCAGTACCCAGCAAGTCTGTCCTGTAACTGTCCTTTGGAGCCTCTTCTATTCCTACTTGCCTCCCATAGGGGGAGGCACACGCAAACGGGTCTCAGCTGAACCCCAGACCCTCCGTTATGCTGGACCTCCTCGTCCCTCTAGTTGCCTCATGCAGGACTAGACACGTATCAAAACGAGTTAGGGCTGCTTCAGTACCTGGCTTCCAGGCCCCTTGTCCCAGTTGCTGGCTAAATCCGGCTTGATACTCACCCCAACACACCCCCTCACTGCAGTTGCCAGCACTTGCTTTCCACTCACCCTCGTCTGCTGGCACTCCAAACATAAGAGCCTGTGACCCCGGTCCCACTCTAGTTACTGGCATTTTGACTTCTATGCACACAGAATGGAGCCACCTCTTCCAGGAAGTGGGTGAGAAATGGAGTTAATGGAGAGAACAGGACAGACACAGCCAAGATGAGCAGTCATTAACATGTTGCCACATAACCAGCCCTTTTTACTCCCTTGTGCATTTCCTGCGCATGCTCCTCCCAAAAAAAAGCACCTTGGCCCCTTCTTTTTCCTATCTTTGGTCCCTCCCGCAATGTTGAGGGTTTCTTGCATTAATTCTGAACTTCTTTGGCACAGTGTTCAGGAGCCCCCCAGCCACACACCCTGCTTCAGTCCTCTACTAGGACAGTCTAGATAAAGCCTTTCAGCTTCAGTGCCCACATCCCAGACAGAGTTCTGCTCTCTCCATCACTGCAGGGCACAGCCCAACCTCAAACTTGATTCATACCTTCCTGGGGAAGGCAAGAAGCAAAGGCAAGCATGACCCTCCAACCTATTTATGTGACTCCAGTCATTTGACTAATGAACAGATTCATCACCAAAGCATTAGATTGTTTAAATAACAGTATTTAATCTGTACAGTTTGAGAGAAGATAGCATAAAATGCAACATTCCTACCTCGTCTTCAGCATCATTCACTTGGAGCTGAGCCCTCATCTCCAGAGGGCAGGTAACCTCCACTCCCCAGCAGTCCTTTATGGTACAAAAGTCACAGTGCAATTGCTTTAGTCCTAGACAGATGATTTCCCTCACTCAAAGAGAGGGGAGACTGATGAAGCTCAGATGTTGATGGAAATTATTACCATTTAGGAATGCAAAAAAACCCAGCTATTGCCCACAGTCATTTCCAGCCGAAACTACAGCAGTTAATTCTTTAGCTGCCTTTCACACTCCACACAGTTGATTTAGTCAAGAGTGAAAATAGAGCCAGTAACAAGGTTTCAGAACGACACAGTTGTTGGAGGGCAGAAGCTGACAAGCAACTCCACAAGGCAAGAAGCGTGCTTTAGAATACCAGAAAGTTTTCCTATGCAGGGAGGGGGTATGAGCTAGACAGATGTCATCTTCCAGGGACAAGCATGAGGAGAACATCAGCTTCAATAGAAAGCTATGAAGTACAATAGACAATTTGTTCATATAATTGTCAGGATAAGTATTTGACATAGTTTATGTAGTAGAATACATACTTGAACATCTTTTAAAAATAAGCACGGATTTCATTTCATATATACACAACTGATTTTAATCATGTACTGAAAATAAATTACAGGAAATAACTTTAAAATGCAACAGAAGACAAGAGTTTCACAACAAACATTCCCACTGATTTTCCCAAGGAGGTGAGAGATTGCAGTGCTCAAGGCAGGTAAATATCACAAACATATCAAAAAACTTCAAATTGTTGATGCATTCACACATTTACATGAGCCACAAACATTCCTTTACAGGGACTGCACTTTTAGCTACCACAGAACCAGGTTTTGCCATAAACTACAAAACTTTGATACAAAATCGTATTTATATATTTATATTTCATATACATGCCCTATCTGTGATTTCTTAAAAAATAAAAACTAAACACACTGTACAGACAATCCTAACTCATTGCTTGGTAGCTGTAGGCAACATTTTTGGATGGAATTTCTCCCCCAGTAGAATTAATGGCAATATTATATACACAAAGGCTAAACTGCAGAAAAAGACAGCTCAGTTCTGATATGCACCTCCCTCAGGACCAGGTCTGCGAGTTCAAGGCAAGACACCATATGCTCTGACCCACTGCCTCCCTTGCAAGTCCGTTCTGCTGTCGGCAGTGTGAGGAACCAATACATGCATTTGTGTAACACTGGTAGAGAAGGCAATAAAGCAACATAGGTGTTGTAATGCGGTGGCTCTAATGGCTTCACTGACTTGATACGCAGAAACTCTTGTCAGAGGTGGCGAGGGGATGGTGTGGAGCTGGGTACGTTTGGTGAGAGCACCCCTTATGTGGGTCTGATCATTACACTTCCCTGAATTACCTCCTGCAGAGGACAGATTCCCACTGTAAGCCAGAGACTGCATCAGCAAAAACACGGGGGGGGGCAGATCCCTCCCCCCTTGTCACCCCCAGACACACATGTGCAGGGTTCACCAGGACTATACATAAAACAGACACCCTCCCTCCCACCCCCAGCCTTCTCCATGGCACCAGTTTGTCTTAGAAGCAGAGCACTGACAAACTTAACTCTTCCCAAGTGATGGCAGCAATCTGTGAAGCCAATCACACTAAACTACTTCTACAGTTGATTGTAAACTTTGGTTTATTTTTATTTATTCATTTCTTAATTACTGAGTTCTCATGGTACAGCAAGCATGTCTAGGATGAGAGGGCAGAGTTGAAGAGGAGATGAAGTGTCAGTCTGTCTTTAGTCTGGCATGGTGAGATACCTGCTCGCCCAGGCTTGCTTTGATAGAGTTTTTTACAGACTGCCTCATATGATCCTCCATCAAATTATCACTCATGGGCTTCAACACCTGTGGAATGAGAAACGTGCAAAAGAAACAAAAGAATGAGGTAACCAAGGAAAAGAAAGTATAAAAACATACAAAGATATGAGATTTGAAATAATGAAAGTTTTAAAAAAGCTTGGAATGCTGAAGTCTGACACAAACTGGCACGAACTGAAAGAGAAGCGAGTTTTGCTGCTACAGTAACGAGGTTGAATCAGTCACATGCTATGGACACAAGTGATATCCCTCCTATACAGCAGTATTTCACTGAATTCAAACCATTTTACAGTTCCTAGAAGATGGATGTGCAATTCCATACCCTATATGCAGCATCAGTCTGGTATGGTTACAGCATTTATGCAGACCGGCCCAGACGGTCCAGCTTATTGTCCTATATGTGTAAGTGTGAACACTTCAGATACAGAAAGAAAGTTAAAAATACTGGCTAGTTTTTCTTCTTGTTATTGTTGGATGAGAGTCGCTGTCGCGGCACTGATGTTAGAGCACGGCGAATCGTTCGGCGTCTAAGGACTTCAAAGAGTTTGGAAAACACCTAAAACACGAATTCAGCTGTTAGGAAAAGTGGCTTTTAGAAGGCAGGAGAAAAAAAGTCATCAAGTTCAGAAAAAAGGAATTGATTGCCAGTAACTTCTCACCTTCCTGGGATTCCTCTGAAGCAAGGAGGGAAAAGAAAGGCAGAGATTCAGAAAAATCAATAGCAAGAACATGGTATATAATCACAGAGTGACTCAAACAGGACCCATAGATACTTTTCATATCATTGCTGATACGCAATTGCAACGCCACCAGCAGCAAGCATTTTTGGAGATCACCTTCCTCTAGTCCACAAAAGGCAAGCTTCTGCCAGCATAAGCCAAGTTCTCACCCTTCCAGGGAAGGTAACAGTCACAGAATCAACTAGGTTGGAAACGACCTTTAAGATCATCAGGTCCAACCCGTACCCCAGGACTGCCAAGTTCACCACTACACCACATCACTGAGGGCCTCATATACATGTTTTTTGAGCACTTCAAATGAAGCCTCCTGTGCTCTACGTACCCTACAGCAGCAGCTGCACTCAGTGAGTACTACATGTAGAACACCTTGCAGTTTTCTTACAGCATTCTTCAGCTCAAGAAGCTACAGTGGTACAGGAGAGACTCAGTTTTAATCTCTAGTAACATCAAATTTAGCATGCTGATGCTCATTTCCCTCCTATTATTAGAAACCCACTTTTTCCACTCCAGTTAACTCAAAACTTTACCTGGTTGCTCAGACAGGTTTAGTGCAGCCTATAATGAGCCTTGAATAGAGTAAATTTTCAGATGTAGAAGAGAGACTCTGTACAAAAGGCTCTAGTTAGTTATTTGCTTGTGCCTTGTAGGACCCATTTTAATATCATCCCAGGTAAGTTCAGTGAGACCTTTATTTCTAGTAACAACAGCACCAATTTAATTCTCTTCTGCTGACACTGGACATAGCTACTTCGAATGCTCCAAACACTACTTGTTAGAGCTGGTCAGGAATTCTCTACATTGGCTTTACTGACACAGCTGTCAACTGGATCAGGCCAGCAAAATCCCTGGACAAAATGCTTTCTCCTCCTTTTACACTCATGTCATCTCTTCTTTCAGGAATTAGTCTATCGATTATTTCTTGCAACAGCAGTTGCACCAACTGAAGTTGTCAAAGACAATATGAGCCTTCCTGAAGGAGGAAACCTGCTGTAAATCCTCCTGTAGCAGTTGCTGCAAGTCATCAGCCAGTTCTCTCTGAGGTCTAAGCTAGACTTCCAGTATCACATCAGCTGAGGAGAGGGAGGGCAGCAATGTTTCGCCTTCCCCATTTCTTGCACCGCCTGAGATTTGATCCACCACATCTATAAGGCAAGTTTATAATTTCAAACGTACCTTTAAAAGCAGAATTCCTTGCTGTGAAAAAGTAATGAGATTTTTAAAGAGTGCCTCCACTCTCTACCATCCAAGCACCTAGGCCTTTAGGTAACACTTATTTTGATAATATCCTAAGCTTATTTAACATTCTTTGTGTGCAGCACCTCTTACCGAAGAGAACAATCATACTCCTGAGCTGATTTTCCCTTTGGCAGCACAAGCATTCTCCATTAGGTCTAGACCAGCTTTTCACTCACAGCACAGAACAGAAACTATTTCATAAGTCTGAACAAGAAAGAAGATACCGCATTAAAAATAGATACCAACCTGTTCCCATATAGCTTCAGCGATCTGATCAATGGCTGTTCCAACTTCTCTGAATTCCCCAGAGTACTTAACATATGCCCAAGTACAAAACGATATAAGAGCCATCCCCAGCACAAGATTACACAGGGTAGCTATAGAGTTCATACCAAGGAACCCAGTCAGTCCTGAGGTTATATACATGGCAAACATGACTGCAAATAGAGTGGCAGGGGTACGAGCAGCATAAAAGATGTTTTTGCCATCATTGTGCTTCACAAAGTTTGCATAGATCTCATCAATTTCCACTTCAAGCTGTTCCTGGTAGCGACGACAGAACTCCTCCCCTCCCATCTTCTTCACTGAGCGGAACTGCCTGATGGCTGACTCCCTGCAATCCTGATGCTTCCGCTCCAGGTCCGATGGGGCGATATAAGGTTTATCTCCCCCACAAACCTGTTAAAGCAATCACAGAGGAGGTCATCACACCCGAGTATCTTATGAAAGCAAACCTGTTCCTCACTGCCCCCCTCTCAATCCAGCATCTGGATACCTCCTGCAGCTTTCTTGGTTCTGGAACTCGAGTCCATCTCAAGAGCGAAGCAGCTACAGGTACTTTGCATGATGGCACAGCAAGAACCTTATCTGTCTCCTCACATACAGAGCTATAGCACATCTGAACTCATACTTTCAACTGTTCCCTTTGGACAAGCCCAGAACAACGTGGCATCAGTCCCACGTACATTCCTGCTATGAAAATATGAAATAAAGGAACACCATGAGGCAGTGAAAGCTTGGCTTGAAAAAGGTTAAGGAGAACTCTGAAGGCCACAAGCCCTCTCCTCAGCCTTTTACTGCTGGTCACCCATCTCAGTGAGAGGGTCGGTGCAGAACTTGGACAAACAGAGTAGATTTTGCCCATTCAGCAAGTTTATTCATGTTTATTGCTGCTACCGGTAGGCTCCATGGAACTTATCAGGTGACATGAGTTAATAAGAACCAGCTCCTGACGTTATTAGCCTATTGTTCCCTAGACTGTGCTTTTGGCTTGATTCTGATCAAGTTGTGAGCATACGTTTCTGCTGAAGGGACAAGATCACAGACTCAAATGGATACCCATCACCACTTGAATCAGCATGGATATGAAAACGACTTCAAGGATGTCTACCCTGTAAGACTGATTTCTGACCTCCTGAGTACTATTATTACACACTACCTAGGTCATCAGATATATGTATACCATCAGCTCCAACTCCTCCAGACCCCCACAGTCAAACTACATCTAAAACTGGAGATTCTTTCCACATGACATCAAACAGCCGCCTTCTTTCTCCTGCCACAAGGTAGTCTTAGCACAATGTTCATAATCTCATGTCTTGAGTGCAGCAAGAACTTTAACCTTTTGCTGCTGCTATCCCTTCAGCAGGACACACAGAAGGTCACTTTCTCAGAGAACAGTATGCCCTTTCTTCCTCACAAGATGACGGCTTTACTGGCTAGCTTCTTCAAGGCAAACCTTGCTGTCAAGATCCTGACACCCCCACTCTGCCCCTTACTCAAGTTTAAGAAGCACATTTCTGCTTTTTTCATATTTAAGTCCTTCGCATCTGGCAAAACTCCCTGGAAAAATCGCTACTAGTCTCATCCTTCAAAACTGTGTTTTCACATTGTCCAGAGTGTAAACAGTAGGAGCTGCTGACTCATCAAGACCACCACATATACAATTGCCACTGTTTTCTTATACTCTCTGCATCTGCCCTGTTGTTCCTTACATTTCACTGGTCATTAGGGGGAACAGTGGTTATGCACCCTCAGCAAAGGAGGGCTTTGGTTTATGAGAACTCCAAACTACAGCAAGAACTATCTTTACATAATCCAGCCTTAAATACAAAGAGTTCCCACTTCTGTTCCTAAAAACAGAAATTTCAGAGCTGTGTCACATTGAGAACATCATCTGAGACATCTGGATAAAAAAATTATTCAAGACATTTGTGTGTATCTCTATAGTGATATAAAAATACACAGTACTGGGGAATATTGCTATGGAAACAAAGTCTGTTTAAGAGAACATCTGTTCCTGTTTATTCCTTGCCCCAAGTATAAAACGTTACAAGTACAGTATCTCAACAGCCATTGAAGATTCAAGGTAGGAAGACAGAACTTGGCATTTATTATAAACAGCCCATATACTATTTCAAGAGATGTCCTAAATGAAAACAAATGAAGGAATCCCTCTATACCAGCAGAGCATTCTCAAAACAGCCTGCTAACAACTGATACTGGCTAGTCTGCTGCCAGCATTAGATATTACTCTAATTTCTAGAATGGAAAGCTACTTCAACAATTAAGACCAGAAATAGCCTAAATAATAGGGCGGTATGTTTGTAGCATGTTATCACACCTACTGGTCTTCTCTGGTTGTAGAGTTACACAACAAGCATAGCCCTGTTAAAGCTTTACAAGACATGTAATTGTTTTCAGAAGTTCCTATTATAAAACCTTGCATAACACTACCCTGAAGCATGAAGTCCATCCAGGCATTCAGCTTGGAGTGGTGTTAAGTCACTATCTTCAAGAGAAGCAGCAAGTACGAAATTACATAAGCAGCTTTTTTCAGACACAATGATTCTTGTATTTCAAGGGCTTTTTTGAAACTTTGGAATCATTTTAATCCTTGCATTTTACAGCTAATGATTGACCACAGTTCAGAAGCATGAGACTATAATACTAGAACTTTACCCTTGCACGACCCTGGCCCACCAAATGTCTCCTCAGCTGTTTGCCCATTTCAAGTCACAGGATTTTAAGATGTCAAGAATAGCAGGGGGAACTAACAAGTGGTACCTTACAAATATTCCCTACCTTCCAGCAATTTCTGACTCAAAGAATCCTAGTTTTGCTGCATCAGACATCTAACCTCAGAGTGCAGAAAACACACAAGTACTGGCCCTAAGCTACTTTTCTCCATTAACATGCCCACAAACAGGCACCAAGTACAGCATTAAAACTGAAGGCTTGTATTTGCATGCAGACAGTTAGAAAACATGTCATCATACCTGCTCCATGCCTTTACTGTACAAGTCTTTTGCTCCTGCCACAGCAGCAAGATTGTTCGCCTCAGCTGTTGCCTAGAAAACATTGAGCACCATGTATCATCATCACAGCATTACCAGCTAGTTGCATACATGTAGTATACTGCCCAACATAACCCCACAGTCTCCAAAGCTTCAGATGGCCAGGAAACTGCCCCACAGAGACAAGTCAAGGTTTGTGATATGCACTAAAGCAAATTACTGACTAAGAGAACGTTTTCTTCAGCTTTCTAGTACAACTGCAGACACATTCCCATGTGCTTATACAGGCTTTTCATCAGCAGCAATCTCTTCTGAATGCCCTATTATTAATAAGCAAATAAGGATCACTGAACTATTAAATGTTAATTCTGATACATTACTACCTGTGAGGAAAGTAGCAAGCTGTATTATTTTTGCATTGTACATGTGCAGGTTTGGTGTCATAATTTGTAAGACTTTAAGACTATTTTCAACCTGGGTCACATCAGGGTCAGTCACTCTAGCTAATACTGCAGGATGTAATCTTTTGTATCTCTCAGCCACATTTATGGCATGCTAAGCAGAGGAAATTATAGCAGCCTTTGGTTCATTATTATGAGTTTTCTGAACTTTCCCAAAAGCCTAATGATTTGGTTTCTTGAAGGATGAGGAAACACCCAGAACAGTCATGTCTTAATGAAGTCACAAAGGAAGCTTAAAAAACCCCAAGTCTTACAAACACAAAATGATCCTAAAGCCCACACTTTGGTGAAAGCTCTTCATCCCAAATAATTCAAGGGTTCAACAGACAGATTAATACAATCAGTTGTGTTCAGATTACTTTAAAGCTGATTACGTCCTCTTTGATCAACCCCGAAAAGTAACCTCAATGCAGTTACTCAATCTAACAAACCCACGAAAGTAGCCTAACACTGTAAGACAGTGACAACAGCTGCATTACTATAAGCCTTCTCCATTTTAGCTGCTGCATCTGATGCTAAATGCCCTCTGAATACAGTCTGAAAGATAATGACAAAATAGCAAGTTACAGGAAATACAGACATTGAAGCAGCTAAAAAACCCCTAAGCAACCAGATATACCCCCACTCCATTTGGTAGATAGAACTGAGGGAAGACACAAACATGTACCCAGGCTAAATAGTTCAGATGGCTTTCAAAGTACAGAACTCCTTCAAGAACTACAGCTCTGTGTGTGCGAGCTTCAGACCTGCAGCAGTCATTATCTTCAACTGCAAAGAACTTACAAAGTACACATCAGATTATTTGAAAGAAAAATAAAATACCTGCAGCATAGATTTCGGATGAGGTAGCTCCTCTCCTTGATAGATTTTAATATAAGCCTAAATGGGAGAAAGAAAAAAAAGGTTTCTTTTTCCTAAATATTTATGTTTGAGGAGGGGGAGAAGTGAGGCACGATGTAAGGACAGAGCTCATATATTATTCTTTGCAATAATGCTAAATAGTCAATTAAACAAATTACAAGTCTGGCATTCTTACAGTTATCCCTAGTGCTTTAATCCCTTAACTTTCCTTGCATTTCAGGCTGGGGCCTAGCAGGGTAGCAGAGCACCTTAAGAAGATATGGCCACTATCTCAAGAAGTGACAGGCTTTACAGCAGGTTTCTGCTCCCTCACATACATAAGAAGGTCTTTGCTAGGCAGGGAATCTTCATCCAAAACAAGAGTGAAGATGACAGTCCCACAGAGCCTTTCTGGCAAGAGGTCTGTCCAAACACACCCCAGTGCTGGGAGAACCAGTACTTACATTTCCCCATGTGCCTTGCTCCCTTGAAGTGTGGGAGGAAAATAAAACAGATCAAAGCACTAATGCAAACACAGCTGAGCTGCCAAAATACTTCTGGAAGCCAAGCAAGCAGACTATTCCTCTGTGCCCCAACCCACCAATCCTTAGGTGTCCCTTCCTTTACCAGGGTTTCAGAAGGCTGGAAGAGAAAATGTCCTTCATGTCTTCTACAGCCCACAAAACAGCCTGTGGCACAGCTCTTTGGGACAGATTAGTGGAGAGCGCACAGCAGGCAGCAGTAGCCATGTCAGCACTTGGGACAAGCTGTGCAAGTTGGACCAGGGAGGCCACTCTCAGCCCTTCAGAGGCTGGGCAGTTATTCTTCATGCTATTACTGCTCTCTACCCTGGCTTGTCTACAAGTCTTTGCCCTGAGGATTTTTCTCCATAAAGGAGGAGAGAACAAGGTTATCAGGGTCCCTATATACCCAACGCTCTAGGTTGTAGGACAACCTACAAAAATGTATATAGAGTTATACAGGACTCTGTTCCCTCGATACCTTCCTTGCTTTTCTCCAAGTAAAACCCCTCCAGTTCCCAACTCAGACTTCACGATCTCAGCTTTAGATGCACAGTCCAAAGGGAGCAGTCCTCTTTAGTTACATAACCATGGTGTTTCCACAGCAGCCTGCACGACTGTTCCCAGACAGGTTTTCAATAGAAGAGCTTTAACACTCAGTTTTTAGGGTGTAGTCATTTCTAAACTGCTGTTCAATGCTCAATCCCTATACTGTACAGAATCAGGTCTTACTAGAGAAGTGAAACAAAAAGCAGCATGTAACCAGGTAACTACAGACACTGACTATATGAGCTCTAGAGTGTTGATTTTATGCTTGTCAGAACAGCCTTGACTTCTGCATCCCATATAATGCCTTTCTTTTACAAAAAGGGAAGACACTTCACTTTAACACTTCATTTTACAAGTATTAAAGAGTTTGGTCTCGGATTCCTCCCTTGTACAGCTTCTTTCTTATCAGCCCAACTCTGTTCTACCTTTAATATGCGTGCTCAAAAGTAGTAATGCAAAATTAACGTCTTTACGAGTATGTGCCACTTCACCCTACCAAGCCAACTATCTAAGTCATTCCACTCAGAAAAAGGTTACACACCAATTCGTGGTGATGTAGGGATTATGTTATCACATTTCTGCTGGTGTCACTATGAGACCAAAACAGCTCAAGAGTCTAACAGCTGCAAGTATCATACACAAATATTTCAGTGCATACAGTGGTGCTGCACATGCAAGTGTTTAGAAAGCATCTTTCTGACATGTTAAAAATCCAGAGGGAAGTAGTTGAAATTTTTCCTGCATACCAAGCAGTTTAAAAGCTGATTTTCAATCTGTAGAGGCCCTCTTAAAAAAAAAACACCAAACCCAACATACACAAAGGAAACAAACAAAAAAATCCACCAACCCAAACACAATTTTGCCCACAGCAGCTTGCTAAGAGCTACATTGATAGGAAGTTTTGTACCAGTTCTGAAAAGTCAGAGTAATGAAATGAAAATGTGAGCTGATCAGTGAGTGTCAGCCTAGATATCTTATCTTCTCTGGGAACAACATGCCCTAAAATTAGAATACTGTCTTTTAAGCCATTAACAGAAATAATTAGTATGAGTTTGCTTACCTTGAAGTATTCTACAAGATCTCTACAGGTGACCTTGGATCCACTAATCTCTTTTTCTACCAAATTTTCAGGGGCAAGCAGTAGTGGTATCAAATTCCTCAGTTCGTTCTTAAAATCGTCATCTATATCTAATAAAATTCAGTTTCAGGGAGGAAAATAAATAAAATGGTAAGTTTCCTTTCAATCTTACATTTCCTAAAGAAATGCTGGTAACCCCTGATCCTTCAAAATCCAGTATCACAACATTAGATTGCATTTTTAAGATATTTAAAAGCTTTCATACATAGTGTAGCTTTAGTAAGTTCTACTTTGTCTTTATCTTAGCTTCAGACTGAGACAACAAGGCTCCATAGACCTTGTAATATTTAAAGTGCATTTCCCCAATTACACCAACATTTTACACAGTAATCCCGGCACAGCAGAGGTTGACATCCCACTATCACAAACCCGCTTTTTAGCCTTTGCCATTCTAGTATGTTCCTTCTGTAGGGCAACAAGCAGCAGTTGGAGAAATCCTGACTGCCCCTCATTCTGCAGCAGCAGAAGCTGACGGCTTTGATTTTAAGTCATTTTAGTTCTGACCTTTGGTTTAACAAGTTCTTGAAGAAAAGCCTTTTAATTTCAGGAAAGACTTTATTTTTCTGAATTCTCCCCTTTGGAATCCTTATTTATCTTTAGAATCCTTATTTAATGACCCTTAAGTATGTCTCAAATTACCAGATTACAAGCAACAGCTAGACACAAACATGCCCACTCCCTCTGCCTACTTAACTCCTTTACCTTTAAACCACTGAAAAGAACACACAATTTCTAGATTCCACAGTTTCACCTTTTAGCTCTACATTTTTCCAGTCAAGCATTTCAATAGTCAACCATTTCAGTGTTTAACTTCCATCATTTAAAAAACAACAAAACCCACCAAACTCAGTGATCTGAATCAAGAAACACACAATGGAAAGCTTCCTACCATTCAACCTCCCATCAAAATTTGGATTTGTTGCAACTTTAAGACCAGGGTGGGGCAACAGGAAACAGCCAAGATTACTGAAACAGGAGTGTATATGCTTCCTTACATTCTGTAGCTCTTCATGTTGGTTTTGCTTTACCTGAAGGAAAAATAAACAAAAAAGGCAGCAAGAACTGCTAAGCTGCTAGTAGTCTTGCAGTACTGCAGTTAAGATTAAATATCATCTTAAAAGCAGTAAGAGCACAAAAGCGTGTTTTATCTTTCATTCCTGAACCTAAAAATGTCAAATTCTAAACCCTAGAACCCCGCACACGAGTGGGAACATCACAAATGCATTTTATTATGCACAAAGAGTTAGCTCATCATGCACCATTATCTTGATGATAAACTGACACTTAAGCTAAAGACCACACTAAGACTGCTGGGGAGAATTTACCTGCAATCTTTTCTCCAGGAACTTTCTTCCTCCTTCCAAGCCATATGCATGTTCATAAGGATAACTCCAGTCTCTAATTAAGAACATTAGTGTCTGTAACAGGAAGAACAGCAGCAGTGAATGGTTTGCATCATTCCTAAGGTAAAAAACATGATCACGCATGATTACTTTAAGTGAAAATAATTCTAACTCTGGCTGCTTTAAATGAAGTAGCTGTAGTTTTGTGGTACAAGTGTTTGCTTGCTTAAAAAAAATAGTTTAAAGAAATTCACCAAACCCACACATCAAACCTACAAATGCAGCTTACTCCTTATCTGAAAGGAAGCACCCAAATGTCAAAAAGATTGCTTCCCTGTTGCCATCCTAGAGGCATTACACTGTCCTCTCTCGCATCAGCTGAAGACAGAAAAGAAACCTTGATATTACTTGTATCGGACAAGGTGCTTCACAAAAAAAAAAATGCATCTTGCCTGGGCTAATCACATGAATATTGGGGACCCAAACTTGTGAGACACAAGAGTTATAAAACTCACCACTAACAGCAGTTGCCTAGCAGCCTTACAGGTTAAAGAGGATACTTCAGTATGGCTAAGATCTGTCTTTGTCTCCAATAAACAGAAGCAGCCTCAAACCCTTATTTGGCCTAGCAAACAGGAGATGCTAGCAGTTTTGAAACTTTTAACACTGAAGCCAGTAATGCTTCAAGTAAATGAAACGCAACATGCTCCTAATGCTATTTCTTAGAGGCCACAGGACCTTTACTCAGAGACACGTACCACCAGCAAAGACCAACCGTATCTCAGAGAGTTAACAAGCAAGAAGGCAGTGTGAAACCTTTTTCTTTAATATCTGCACATCACTTCACACTTTCGCTCCTTTTATGCCTTGTAACTCAGGCACAATGCTATGCTTGCCTTCAGCATTTTTCCATTGTTTTTGCCAAGAAAAGTGGCCAGAAGGAAGGTTCAAAAAAAAAAAAAAAAAATCAGTCTTGTACAGAACAGGCCAGCTTCAGCCCAACTAATTTCTCTTCAGAAATTATCCTGAGCTTAGTTTCTATACATTCAATTGCTTAAGATTGATTTAACATATATACTTACCTGAAACGGCTTTTGGTAAATCTCTTCCATAGCTAGTCTTCCATATTCTGTAAACAACTGATAGAAAGAAGAGGGTAAGGGTGAAACACATAAACTACATTTTTCTACTGTAAAATATTCTACCATGTAACTAGAAAATAAAAAATTCTATCTTGAATTCCATTAAGGACTGAGAATAGCCAATATGCCTCAAGAACAAGTACACCAGTCCTCAGTAAAATTCAGGAAGGAGACATTATTTCCAGTGGTTTCACAGTGCTATTCCATAGCTGTCAACACACCACAGCACTAAGTGGGTAGCCTGTGGGCTATTTCCAGAGGAAAGCTGGCTGTGTTTTTTAGCAAGCTGTTCTAACATTTGTTTCCAAGGCTAAGGAGGTATAAACCCATATAACATTTGCCCTTGACTTCCCACAAAAGATTTATTCCTGAAAATCTCAAGGAATTTGGCTAGAGCCAGTGTTATTAGACATTTAAACACAAGCCAAGTTAGACAGATTCCCAGATCTCTACTTCAGCCCGTGACCTTAACTGATAATTGTCCCTTGCTTTCAGTATAAAGGCAAGTGTCTGCAGTCTTCCTCTCCTTGTTTTCACTGTCTTAATACCAGCAGCAGCGTTTTTCACTGAGTGTATCAGACAACCCATGAGAACACAAATTATGCACTGTGCTGGCTGTTCCAGCAGAGATCAATACACTCAGGTGTTGACTGACGCTAGCCCCCTTACAGATCCTGGAGGCTGAGATGAAGGAAGCACACAATATCCTCTAGTAGCAGGTAACTGTTATTCTGCATTAAAATTAACTCCTGGAACATGTCAGGTAAATTTCGTAGCTAAAAGGACGGTTCCCTGTGTTGACCACAAGAGCATCTACGAACTTAGAAGACTAATTTAACACAAATTAACTTCCAAGCTTTGTCACCCGTAGCAAAAGATGCTCTGAAGTTACCAAGCACCCATATGAGACTGGCTCTTTTCAGCCTAACTCCCTACCTCATTCACTTCCTAGTGAAGGAAAAGGCAGCCAGGGAATAACAGTACTTTAGAGTAACAGAAAATCCTATTGTAACAAAAATTCAGGATTTCCTTCCCTCGGCCCATGATACCTTGCCTCAACTTTAAATCCATGGTTTTCCCTAACCACTGTTTAGACTTATCATCCTTCTCTTCCCCACCTTCCCTCAACTCACAAACTCCAGTATAACAGAAGGGGACAGCTCTATTCAGATTGCACTGAGGCTGTGAAACAACCAAAACCATGAGGAAAGCCTGGATTTCAAATAATCAGCTAAAGCTTTTCTTTTTTTTTCTTCAGAGCTTGGTTGAGCTTTCTTGAGGGGCGGGGGAGCACTGGCCCAGTGATATAACTCTGTTAACTGAGAACAGCATCACAAGGCTATGTTTAGTTAGTCCTCTTCTCCTTCCAGTACTGGCAGCCAATCTTTTGCAGCACTGACCAAGACACAAGTCCTTTCAATCAGAAGACACGTAAAACAGTTTTAAGCTGTGACAAGGTCATGGCCTGAGCACAGGCAGGCATTTGTTAATATACAAGCTAGCCTTTAAAGCTACAGGTTTTAAGTTAAGGAGATAAAGTTCTTGCACCTTTCACATGAAGCCAGAATTCAGGGGCCTTCGATCACAATATTTCATTACAGGATGAAACCCCACATTAAAGAGCAGACAACTCTCTCCTGGTTTTGTTTCTAAGCAGAAATAAAACTCTGTAGAAGTTTCTCAGTTTAAAAACTAGAGAAGGCTTCTGTGTAGAAGATACTCTTTCTGCCCTGACCTAAACTCTCATGTTTCTTTAGAAACAAATACGAAATACCATCCATTTTCCCATTTTAGGAAATAAGGAGAAACACTGGCATTTTCTCATGAAGTACTTCATAAATCATTTTCCATTCTTATCCTTTAAGGAATTTCAAAACTACAGACAGAACAGACTTTAGAAAGATAAGATTTAGCCAGATCAGAAGCCTGTACTGCTTTACCTCTACACTGGCACAGCAGAAGCACCGCACCATCATGGAGCTGATGCAAATAATGTTGTTAGAGGCAGTACTGGTTTTAGCATCAGGTTAGCTTCAGTGGTTTATATGAAGCAGCAGGCAGCTCCCAAATCACAGTTACATGAGTAGCAACTTCAAGAACAGTGTCAAGGCTATCATTTCAGAAGCAGCTTAATATAAATTCAGCATATTCTTACCTGCAAATGTTGAAGGTCATCTTCCTGAATATTCTGGGACAAGTTGTATACCTGTAAGAGACAGTAAAAGAATTACAATGTAACATGAAAACATTATCTTACATTCATGTAGTCTCTTTTAGGTATCTTGGTTGTTTCTACCTCCTCCAGAAAAAGCCTAACTACCCACAAGTTAGCAACTAGAAAAGTGTCATAGAACACATGTCAAACAAAAATCACTTCCTTATACAAAGTGCTAGGAACAAAACCACTGCTGACTATCCTAATCCTTCTTACAACAGCTTCTTTCCAGGAGAGCAAGCTATAAAGGGATCAGAGAAGACTTCTGAATGCTTCAAATCACCACATAGGTGTGAGACAGGAGGCCTGAGAATAGCATGTCAGTTTGCCATGCTCAAGTCCAAATGCTTTAAGATTCAGTGATCCAGCAGCTGCATCTCTGACACAGAAATGACTTGGTAGTCAGTGCTCCAGAGTTGGTTTTTGCTTTCAAATATTCCCAGAGAAATCTAATTTTATATGGTGAGCTCGTGACTGCTTCAATAGCACAAATACTGTACAGCAGTAAACTCAAAAATGCATCAATACCCTACAACTTATCCTGAATACAGGAACAGAACAAAGAAAAAAGCAAAACAAAAACCATTAAAACCAACCTCACAGGGCAGAAGCAGTGCTCTACATATTCCTGTTATTTTCATGTTGTAACATTTATGAAGAAGGTCACTTGTTACCCCTTAAAAACCTGCTCACTTTTGGCATTAAGGCGCAAGCTTAAAAGTAGTCCGGGGCACAGCACAAGAGCACTGTCAGAAGTTTAACCATATTAGCAATTGTAAGTTTAGTTGATGACAGTGTAATTTCACCCCAAACTGTATCTAAGGTCCTAAAAAAAGATTCTGTAACACATCTGTACAGAAGCAGTTGCTACTTTGACAACTTTTTTTGGGATTTCCTAGTTCAGTCAGCAATTCAGCTCAGCTTGGCCTTAGATAACCTTGATTCCACAGAGAAACTTGATCTAGTATACAACACTGAAAATAAGACATTGCGTATGAAAGCTTAAATGATAGTTGGAGGAAGATACGCAGGTGAACTTTGAAAGCATGGCTAGAGAGATATATTCTTCGCATGCTCAGGACAGAGTGTTCCTATAGCTGCCATTATTTGCCAGCACAGGTATTCTCACCTGGACAGAACTCGTCATGGTGCTCAGAGCAAAAACCGTTGCACAGTCTTTGATAGTGGATTGGCTATCAAAGGCACCTTGGGTATCCATAAGCAGTACAGCAACCTGGAGAGTTTTAAACAGCAACAATAGTTAACTAAACTATTAACACTTTCAAATGCCAGGCCATTGGAATAAATTCTATTTCAAGTAGAGTAAGTCTCTGCCCCTGCACCTACTTATTAAACCTTAAGTCGGTTCCCTACCACTTCCTATATACACCTACAGCTGAGTAAGCAACAACTAGAGTGCCCTATCATCAGCCTTAAGTCTTTTGCCTTGCTGCACTGGCTACCCTCTCCCATAGAAACAGCCTCCCTCAGCCCAGAGCAGGTATAGTGCAGAGTAACAGCCAGCTCTTTTTCACTGGAAAAACTTCAGCCTCAGCTGACAATCCAGCACAGTTCATTAAAGCTAAAAGTGAGATGGTTGCTTTTAAAAATAACTATCTTTAAGTAGTAATTTTCAGAAGAAAACAAGATAATTGATAATGTCTGTAGAATTACAAGGAATGATGTGGTCTTAATGATAAAAATTAATCTGTCCAATTCCCACCTTTGGGATCTACTACAATTGCCTTCTCTTTCAGTTAGGGATGACTGATAAGCAACAGCGAGTGATTTGTCCTCAGGGTACAAACAGATCCTCGCAACTGCTTTTTAGCTACAGAACAGTTTGGTTAGCTATGAAATTTGATAAAACTTCCTGCATTCCCCTAAGCCATTATCTGTTTAAGATTAGTGTCCCATGTTAATTTACCATCAGATGATTCCTTTGCGAACATAAAGGGTATGAAAGTTAAATAACCAAGAGCTTATAGTTCAGGAGAACAAGAAGAGCTCAAAATACACCACCAGTATTGTGGAGTATTTATTAACAATATTAACACTTTGTTTCAGCATGAAGAGAAACACCTACAACCAAACTTTGAAGTTAAACTGACTTGAAGAGTTAAAAAAGATGCACCAGCTCTGATTACAACAGAATCAGTGCCTTTTATCCCACTGTTAAGACTTAGTGGCTTTTTTTGTTTTGTTTTTTTTTGTGTTTTTTCCAGACTACCTGTTAAACTATACAGAAGGACCAGCTTCCACACCGAAGTTGTTTCCAGTACTTACAGCTATACATTGCATTTCACTACAACACAGCTACAAGGTAGAACGTTCTCACCTCTCAAAAAACAGTGTCTGTTACAGAGCTGTTCTTATCACAGCATTTGTCTATATATGGGATTTATAGCCATTACAGTTTTACAACATCCACAGGATAACCCACCCATCAGGCTGGGCACAGTACACTTTGCCAAAACAAAGTACTCTCAGAATGGGTCCATTGTTGGAGACTGAATCTTACAACCCAGCAGGAAAGTTCATACTTGCACTGATACAATGTTTCCAAATATGTTATGCAGCTACTAAATGCAAAGGAAAGTAGCTGATACTTGAACTCCCTCCATGAAACTCATGGCATTAAAGGTATACACACAGACGCAAAAATCTTCACATATACCTATTTAAGTAAAGCACTTACCTTTGTTCCATTGGGTTTATCAATTACAAATACTTCACTCCAAATCTGTATGCCAGTGGTTTCCCGTTCACATCCACCTCTCCATGTAAACCCAGTCAATGGCTCAGTGTTTCCACCTATCCAGGACGGAGAAGTCTACAAAACAAGAGGATAAACTTATTTAGAACCAAAGATGAGAGGGGTTTTTTTTTAACACTATATGTTTTAGCAGACTTCCATGTTGTTCTCTGTTTTTCTTCAGAGCAGACTGACAACACTACACAGAATATTAAAGCACAATGCCACTCTGCTGTGTTTCAAGGTTCATCCACAAAGAAATGTCATGCAGGTCTATTGTATGCCAGTGGTTGTACAATTCTTCAGCCACTGAAGAGTGTATGTGCACTGCTTTTAAATCCCAAGCACTCACAGCTAATGAGAACAGCTCAGCTTTGTCCATTGATTCACTTCGCACTCACGCTCTTCTCTCACAGTTGAGAAACCAACTCAAGCACAGCTGTAAATAGCTGTGTTTTAACTCCAGAAACCCTTAAATCTCTATGAGAAACAAAAAAAAAAATCTGATCTTGACTTAATCCTCTCCCTTCCCACTCACAAACAGATCAACTGCTGAAACCAGCTAAACACCTAAGCCCCTGCACTAAGCAGAGGCTGGCACAAAACTCCCAATACAAACTTGCAGAAGCCAAAGAGTACAGGCAAAGACCAGATCCAAAATCCATAACTGAAACAGTTACAAAATACTTTTTCCTAAGTTCATTCAGCTTCAAGAGAAAAGGTCACACTGACAGTCTAATACATGTCAATCAACCCACCCATATTAAAAATGTATTGGTATGTTGCCCACTTTGGGAAAGGCTACCAGAGAATCAAGTACAGTTTGTAGCTAACATTTTTGACTGTAACAAGGTCTTTAGTCCTCAAGGACAGGCAGCACATGGAGCAGTGGTTCATGCAGAAGAATCTAGCCATTTTATGAACACATTTAACCCAGAAACATAGTTTACGTACTGGCCAAGTAAGGAGCATGAACAGGCATCATCAGGAAGTCTCACTGCAATAGGTTTATATACACTGAAATTCCACAACAGGCAGACAATAGCTTAACTGATAAGGGGGCTTAGAGAAAAACTTTTCCTTCACAGATAAGAACAGTTTGCTGGCAGAACAGAAAGACATTTAATTAATT
The DNA here is from genome assembly GCA_009867235.2 of Psittacus erithacus. Lineage (NCBI taxonomy): Eukaryota > Metazoa > Chordata > Aves > Psittaciformes > Psittacidae > Psittacus > Psittacus erithacus. The sequence goes on along the minus strand of WYDI02023309.1, from coordinate 7,110 downwards.
TGCCTCTGACTGCTCAGAGAACATTACCAGCCAAGAAAGCGTCCTCTTTGAGAAGGTCAAAGGGGAGACTTCTCAGTTCATTAGCCCATGGTCTCTACCTTGCTGACTCTGCACTGGCAGTCTTCAGAGAATAGCTCAAGACACATCCCTTCACATCTCAAGAAACAGCACGAGCATCCAGGGGCTATATAGAATAGAAATACAAGTGAAACTGCTTATTTCTAAATGGGAATGGGGAACAAAACCTGCACATGTTCTTCATGCCTAGCAGCATGAAAGGCAAATTGTACCAAGAGGGAAAGGCAATCATGCAGAGCTCAGCATTTTTCTCAAGTGCACAAATTTTTCTCAATGGCACACACCATTCAGCTCTGCTATTTGGATCAGACACGGCAAAGTAAATGAGATGAGCAGACAGAAACTCAGAAGATGATCACAGGTACCCAAGTGAACCACAGGTAGGTGGTTTGGGGTTTTTGTTTGTTTGGAGTGGCAGGTTTTCTCTGTTTGCTTTGTCATGCACATAACACCTCTACCAGAGAGGCTAAGCAAAACCTGAACAGCTTTCCCCTGGTGTTTTTCATTCCAGAAGATGGTTATGCATCCACTGATCGCTCAAGAAATCAAAGCTCCGGGCCTGCTTTGGCCTTCAGTATATTCCAGGATACAGTTTTGTAATTCTCAATCAGACTTCCCAGGTATGTCAGTGGACTGTAGCTTTTCACTTTTGCAAAAGCATCTGTTACATTATTTAATAATATGCTCCATTAAGCATTTATACAAGAATACTTTTTCCCAGTTTGGGAAGCAGTGTGAAAGCACCAGTCAAATCTGATGAATCAACAAATTGTTATGAGACTGGCGTCACAGGCAGGGGTTCAGCTACTTAGACCATGGGACTCACTTTGAGAAACCTGGTCTACTGGGAGCTGTTGGGAAAAGCATCTTCAGTCACAGGCTTGCCAAGCTGGTGAAGGTTTTAAACTAAAGTTGCTGGGCAAGGGGAACCTCAATCCAGTCCTCTGCTAACAGTCTGATACCAGTGCCTGCAAGAGACAACCAGAACCTAGAGAGGACAGAAAAGCGCCTGAAGAGCAGCCCAAAAGAATTCCAGCAACTCCAGCCAGTAAGACAGCTTCAGCAGGAGCCCCAATGCAAGCTGCCCTCTATGCAAGTGCACATAGCATGGGGGATAAACAAGAAGAGTTAGAGACATGCACACACTTGCAGGGCTATCATGTGCATCACAGAGACATGGTGGGATGACTCCTCTGGCTAGGTATTGGAAGTACTGGAATGGAAGGATACAGGCTTTTCAGAAAGGAAAGGCAGAGGAGACATGGTGGGGTGTGTCACCCTCTATGTGAATGACCAGTGCACAGAGCTCTGCCTGCGAGTGGAAAAGGAGCTGACCAAGAGCTCATGGATCAGGACTAAAAAGAGGGCAGGGACAAGTGACATCATAGTGGAGGTCTGCTACAGGCCGCCTGACCAGGAAGACCAAAAGAATGAGGCTCGCTAGAGACACACAGAAGCAGCCTCACATTCACAAGCACTGATCCCCTTGGGGAACTTCAACCACTCCAATACCGGTTAAAGGGACAACACAGCAGGGCACAAGCAATCCAGGAGGTTCCTGGAAACTGCCTCTACAAACAATAGAGGAACCAACAAGGAGAGGTGCTATGCTAAATATTGTCATCAACAACAAAGGGCTGATCAGGAATGTGAAACTGGACAGAAGCCTTGGCTGCAGTGACCATGAAATGGTAAGAGTTCAAGATCCCTTAGGGCAATGAGGAGGTAGCACAGCCAACATGCTACCCTGGACTTCAGGAGAGCAGACTTTGGTCTCTTGAGGGATCTGCTTGATGGACTACCATGGAATAAAGTCCTGGAGGGAAAAGGGGCTCAAGAAAGCTGGTTAATGTTCAAGGATCACCTACTTCAAGCTCAAGAGCGATGCAACTGAACAAAAAGGAAGTCAAGCAAAAACACCAGGATGCCTATGTGGATGAACAAGGATCTCCAACACAAAAAGGAGGCCTATAGAGGATGTAAACAAGGACAGGTAGCCTGGGACAAACACAAGAGAAATTGTGCAAGCAGCCAGGGATCAGGTTAGGAAAGCTAAAGTCCTGACAAAATTAAATCTGACATCAAGGGCAACAAGAAAAACATCTAGAGGTACAATGGGGATAAAAGGAAGACAAGGAAAAAATGTATAGTCCCTCTGGAAGGAAATAGGAGACCTGGTTACCCAGGCCATGGAGAAAGCTGAGAGGTACTCAATGGCATTTTTTACCTCCAACTTCACTGGCAAGTGCTCCAGCCACACTGCTCAAGTTGCAGAAGGCAAAGGCAGGGATTGGGAGAATGAAGAACTCCCTGCGGTGGGAGAAGATCAGGTTGGACACCCTGTAAGGTACATGAAGGTACACAAGTCCACAGGACCTGATGAGATGCACCTACAGGTGCTGAGGGAACTGATGGATGAAGTGGCTAAGCTACTATCCATCGTATTTGAGATAGTCATGGCAGTCCAGTGAGATTTCCACAGACTGGAAAAAGGGACATGTAACCCCCTTTTTTTTAAAAGGGAGAAAAAGAAGACTGGCAAACCATAGGTCGGTCAGCCTCACCTCAGTACCTACTAAGATCATGGAGCAGATCCTCCTGGAAACCATGCTAAGGCAATGGACAACAAGGGAGTGACTGGTAACAGCCAACATACCTTCAATGAAGGCAAATTGTGCCTAACAAATTTGGTGTAACAAAGTTACAGCATTGGTGGATAAGTGAAGAGCAACTGGTGTCATCTACCCGGATTTGTTCAAGGCATCTGATACTCTCCCACATGACATCCCTGTCTCTAAACTGGATAGGGATTTGATATATGGACCACTCAGCGCATAAGGAATTAGTTGGATGGTCATACTCAACAGAGTAGCGGTCAACAGTTCAATGTCCAAGTGGGGACCAGTGACTAGTGTTCCTCAGGGATTGGTGCTGGGACTGATCGTGTTCAACAATTTTGCTGGCAACATGGACAGTGGGATTGAGTGCATCCTCAGCAAGTTTGCGATGACACCAAGCTGTGTGATGCAGTCACCATAATGGAAGGAAGGCACGCCATCCAGAGGGACCTGGACAAGCTTGAGAGGTTGGCCAGTGAAAACTTCATGAAGTCCAACAAGGCCAAGTGCAAGGTCTTACACTTGGGTTGGGGCAATCCCAAGCAAAATACAGGCTGGGCAGAAAAGGGACTGAAAACAGCCCTGAGAAGGACTTGGGGGGCTGGCTCACAAGCAGCTCAACATTACTCAGCAACATGCATTCCCAGCACAGAAACCAGCTGTGTCCTGGGCTGCATCACCAGCAGGTTAGGAAGAAGATTCTTCCTGTCTGCTCTGCTCTCATGAGACCCCACCTGCAGTACTGTGTCCAGCTCTGGGGCCCCACAACATAAGCTTCCAGTACCTAAAGGGGGCCTACAAGATATCTGTAGGACTTTTTGCAAGGGCATGTAGAAACAGGAAAAGGGGAATGGCTTTAAACTGACAGAGGGGAGACTTAGATTAGATATAAGGGAAAGTCTTTACTATGAGGGTGGTATGAGGCCCTGGCACAGGCTGCCCAGAGAAGCTACGGCTGCCACAACCCTGGCAGTGTTCAAGGCCAGGTTGGATGGGGCTTTGAGCAATCTGGCCTAGTGGAAGGTGTCTTTGGTGTCTTAACAAGCACAACTTTAGCTGCTTCATCTTGTGGACAATGCAGACATCAGTCAGGACAGGCTTAAGTGCATCAGTCTGAAGCACTCCTACCTTGTTACCTCCGTTTTTCCTTAGTTAAAACTCAGTATTTTAACAGCCTCCACCCATCAAGTTGGCTGAAGAGATAGAGAAGAGAAGGGAGGAAGAATAAAAAGAAGGCTTTGTTCTTTCAAGAAATCAAGCTAGAAGTTGCACTACAATTTTGTATCAGTCACCTAAAAGACAACCTATCTAAATACACTAAGAAAAGGACCAATGCAGCTTTATTTGCACAGTGCCATTAGTGCTCACTGCACTTTCCTGATTAATACAAGCCAAGAAGGTCATATCCCAGTAAAAAAGCTTTAAATCTAAATTTACTTGTGTTACTGCACCCAACTCTTAATAAGGCTTAAACTGCAGCAAAGATCACAGGATCCTTGCAGCTTGCTCAGTGCATACTGCTGCTGGTTTGTGGCAGATCATTCTGTTCCCTTTCAAATGAGAAATCGTATCACTAAGTATCAGTGCTTGAAATGAGATACCCACCTCCCTGAGACTAGTGACCAATCTCAGATGTGCCAAAATCCTACCCACAACCTCAGCTGGCACAAATGAGATTTTTGGTTTAAGACAAGAAAATGGGATTATGAAGTATCTTGGCAAGTTTTTCATCATGTGTCTTAAGATCCACAATGGAGGATACTCCAAAATTGCTTGATTAGTGTACAAACCGAATGCAGCTGCTTGAGTATTTTGTGCAGGATCTAATATTTAGTTCACAGAACTTACAGACCTGTAATTAAACCTGACTGAAGATGGAGTGGTCAGACTAAAGAGAACTATAAAACTATACCAAGGCCTCCCCCTCCTGTACTGAAACTTGCATAAGCATAGAGGATGACATTTGACTTGATACAATTCAGCAGTGCTCAAAAGAGGAGTTGCACTTATCTTCTCTCATCCCCAACTCCCAGTTTGCAGCAGCTCTGATGCTTTTCAAACTCTTTCCCAAAGCCAGTTTCCTGTCACTGAGCTGGCAGGAAAACAATTCAGCAAAGTGCAGTGTCTTCTAATGCATCATTGAGTTGGATCAGCTCATCTAAAGGCCTGCAAGCACTACAGCTTCAGAATGCAAATGCCTGGCCAGAAGCTGCACATGAAGAGCAAAACCTCTCTGGTTTTGTAAGAGACAGTTGTTACAGTAGATGACTGAATTTGCTTTATCTTCAGCTTAAGTGAAACACGGTATTTAGACGGACACCTATAAAAAAACTGAAAAAAGTGACTGCACAATAAAGGGAACAGAGAGACATGTTATTGTACAAGGCTGAAAAAATGTTTCAATCCATTTTGCTTTATGAACTTTTGTTTTATTTCACAATCTGAAAGTTACAGTATTTACTTAAATTCCACCCCTCCTATTTTTGCAAGGAACTACCACTATCTCTACCCAGCCACCATCTAGCTCAAACTGCTATACTTCTTGGGAGTTCAAGTTTGTTGTTCATTTGTGGGGTTTTGAGTTTTGCTGTTTTTTCTGTTTTAATATGAACAGGACACCAGTGAGGGTTCACATACACACACACAAATGACCACCCACTGAACAGCAATAGCAATGAAACATTTAATTCTCCCTAGGTTAGAGTCTTAAGTGGGGAGCAACAGCTTGCTACTCTGTATTCCTCCTACCATATCCTCCATGTCTTTCTTAGAGAGCTCCTGGCAAATTAGTGAGAGGAATTCAATAGCAGGCACTACTGGGAGCGAGAGAAAGGAAGTCTTCACTTGCCAACTACCAGCAGCTTCTTTGCAATATTCCCTTATTTCCTGTAACTGCAGGGTTCATCTTGAATTCTCCTCAAGCCAGCTAGCACAAAGGTAAAATAGATGCAGCCATGGTCAGTTTCTGCTATCATGAATTCCAACTCCAAAGAACAGTGAACAAAAAAAGGGTAAGTTCTCAGGATTTTTTTAAGAACTTCTAAAAGCACCAAAACACTGAACTGTCAATATTCATGATGAAGATTCAAAGAAACACACCACAACCTGCAACAGATTGATGTGTATGCTCACAGGAGGCCCTACCCCACCTTCTCCATATCAGCCACGAGTCTGAAATACAGTAGACACAAGACAACACCAGCCAAAAACTACAAGCTAAAAGAAGTTAAATTTTGGATCAGGCATTCATTCATTAAGCAATGACTTAAAAGGATTTAAAAAATTCCTGGATTATGTTCAGAGACACGTTCCAAGCAGCAAACAGGAGACTTTCTCCCTTTTGCCATGGCTCAGATTTAAGCAGATATAGTCCTCCTGATAGCTTCTTTTTGCAGCACGTAAGCTAGCACTACGATACGATTTCAGGTGATCAGGTCAAAGCGAGATTCCACCCATTTAGATGACTCTGTCCCCAAAGCTCAACGAGAAGGCCATCAAGCTTCCTCATTCAAGTTCTCATGCCCACTTACTTTGGGACATGAGTAAGTTCCCTTGACAACTGCAGGAAAAACTATCTTTAAAAGCTGTCACTTAAACACACATCTTCACAGAGTAGGAACAAAGCAGCTGGCTTGCCCACCCCCCAGTAAGAAAAATTTAACTTGCTATATTTGTGCTCAAGTCAACAAATACAAAAGGTAAGTGACTAAAATACCAAACTACTTTTCTCCTGCACAGAGAATCCAAATTACTCACCCTGTTATACATGTATCTAAGCATGAAGTCCAGCAGAAAAGATTTTCCTTTGCGGAAAGCTCCTGCTACAGACACAACTACTATGTTAAGATCTTTGATGTGTTCCTGAAGCAAGATTTTTTCCAGTGCTGCTTCATCTAATTCAAAGTTATGGTCATCTTCATGAGCAAGAACAATCTGTATGGGGCGCGGCTTATCCAAATCCACCTCATCATCCGAGTCTGGCAGGGCATCTGAGTCGGGTAGGGCATCCTCCTCTTCTTCCTCATAATGCTTACCTGCAAATTGACAGGTTACAACACATTAGTAAGCCAGAGCTTAGGGCACTAGACATTTCTTTGAAGTGAAGCCTTGAGCTGGGCCTTCATTCCCAGCAGCAAGAGGGATATTCTTGGGAATGTCCATGAGATAAACAGCAGTTCCCTATCCGTTTTCATCAGCTTTGTGTATAGGCTACGTTTCAGATCTTCTGCATTCTCTATGTTTTAACAAATCACAAAAAGATGACTGGTTTTCAGCATCGAAACTCCTTTTAAGTATAACTTCCATTAACAATCAAATACCCAAAGAGGACCAAAACCGACCACTTTTAAATCACCTTCTTGTATTACTGTAAGGGGAAGAAAAAAAATAAAATAAATAAGTTTTGAATGGTAGT
>WYDI02023307.1:0-56673 GCA_009867235.2 Psittacus erithacus | reverse complement strand
ACGTTGTTTCGTAGTAACCGTGCCGGGGGTGGGGGGGGGCTCAGGCCCCCTCCCCCCCCCCCCCCGAAAGATGCAGGGAAGTTTCTGGAAGATCATTTCTTGCCTAACTTTTCTTTTTCTTTTTTTTTTTTTTCCTGAAGAAATGTTGTTCCAGGGAGTGTCTGACTCGTTCTGCAGCTTGGCAAAAAAGCCAGACGTTACCTCATAGCTGCGGCCAGACAGCCCATTTCTATGCCAGGCAACCACTGCAGAAGCACACAGCACAGGGCCCTGCTTGATTAGCACTTCTGCTGGTTCAAGAGTCCTGGAGTGTTTTGTTCAAGGTGGGCTGCTGAGTGGGGACTCAGTGTGCTTTTGTGCAAATGAGCTTGCAGGCGGGGGGGGGCATGTGGCGTGCGGGGGAAAAGGGGGAAGGGAGGCAAAGGGACATAATAGGCAAAGTGTGCATTAATATTCCACATTCATGTTATCTTTGGGAAACAGGATCCGTTTGAGCTGACCTGGCCAAAAATAAAAGCAAATGAAAATAAAACCAACCCACCAAGTACCACATCCTAAAGGTCAGAGTAAAAGAAAGGGATGAGGAAAACAAAGGGCTGTAATGACAGAGCAGGTCAAACTGAATGAAATGTTTAATTGTCTCCCTTGTGTCTCATCAAATAGCTGTCTTTAAAGCAAGAGGGATCTTTTGTTCCAGCAGAAAAATTACCAGTTCATCAGTGAGTTGGAAGGTGATGAGTGTTTGTAAACATTACAGTCAATATCATTTTCTCATCCTCTCCCTCACTGTTGATTTAGCCTGTTTAACTGTGTCATTTACCTAGTCCAGCTGTGTCTATACACTGTATACCATAAATGCTGGGGTCCCTGCACCACATTACAGCTGCCCAGCATTACTCTGATGTGCTTTTTAGCAAACTGTACCATTCGCACAAGAGAAGGGCAAATAGGGCACAGAGTGGGCACAAATGCTCAGCCCTGCACTACCGCACCTCCTCCTGGCAGTGCCCTAGGGAGACTTCTTCCAGCTGCTGAGATGTGGCTCAGTGCTCTGGAATGGAGACAGTCTGTGCAATGAGCTGGGGAAGTAGATGGTGTGTCCATGTAATAGCCTGAGCCCGCACACTAATGTTGCCAGTAGCTGTGGGGATGCTATGGGGCTCCGGAGCTTCATGACCTGTCCTGATGCATTGCCTCTGTTCTTGTAAATGATGGTAAAAACTTCTGTTTCAAAGGAAAAAGTGCCACATTTTAACAAGTTTATTGTGTGACAAGATAACCACTATTAAACTCACCCTTCTACCTGAGAGTACTGCACAATTGTCAGCAAATTTGATATCAGAAAATGTGTGGGTTTGGATTGTCCTTAGTAGCCAATTTTCCAGATAAGAAAAGTTATCGATAAAGAGGTGAAATTAATTGGGTTTGTCACATTTAAAATCAGTGGCAGGATCGAACCCTTCACAGCTCTTGACTTTGAGTCTTATATTTGATCCCTAATGCAAGGTGTGTGTCTATGGAAGGCATGAATCGGTCCTTATTCATCACTTCTCCTGAAACTTCTTCCAAGCCTTTTCTTGTTTTTTGAGGCTTACTGAGAAAAGCAGATTCCCATATTTTTAGGAATGTCAGCTGGAGATTGGAAGAGAATTAAGAGAGGCTAAAATGTTATGCTAATGGATTTAGGTAAAAGTGAGATCTGTCTGACCTGGTTAAGACCAAGTCCAACTGCGGAATGATAAGGCCTAACAACGTGTCTGCCCCAGGGATGGGGAACCACAATGGGAGCTTTTTCAAGGTTTGTAGGAAGAGATGTGCTCTGGTTGTTCCCAGCTTCACACAGGTGGGCTAAAAGGCTGGAAATTCCAGTCCTCTCTTCAGCTACAGCACTGGAGTACAGTTGCTCCAGCCAAGTCCTTCTGCCCAGGATGTCACAGGTCTCCTGGAGAGCTGTGCTCTCTAGATACCTCTAGGTACCACGTAGATTGTGTGCTTGCTAGAAACACCATGAGCTCATTGGGGCCAGAAGAGAAGGAGTTAGAGATTCCACTGCTACCAGCAGCTGTACCATCACACAGCCCCTTGAGCAGCTGCTGGGCTCTGGGTCTGTGGTGCATTTGTAGGCAGCCTGACAGGTTCAGGTGTGGCCCAGTTTGCAAAACCAGCACTGATTACAATTGGGAAGCTGGGAGAGCCCATGAGACAGAGAAGGGTGTGATGGTGGGCACTCGCTGCGTTTGGTCTTCTCAAGGATTAAGCCAGAGCTTTTGTTAAAGGCTCAGGTGACAGCCTGGCTCAGAACCACTTGGCTGCTTGGCAGGGTGTGTGTAGCTTGGTAGTGGTGTTTGTGGGTGTCTGTATCAGTAGTAACAGCGGCATTAATAGAGCTTTCCTGTGGTGCAAATACAGGTGATTCCCTGGATCCAGGGAGCCCCATGGGGCTCTGTGGAGACTTCAGTCAAAGGACTGCAAAAGAGAAAAAGAAGGAAATTGCTTTTCTCTTCCTTTTTGGCAAATCAGAAGTTGGAGCAGTGAGCAGGGTGGATTGCTGGGTGCTGTGAACTGTGTTGGCCATATCCCTCTGCATCCCTCCCAAGCTCTTCTCCAGGTCACTAATACAAGTACATTTAAATCCCATTTTACAGTCACCATAGGACTAAATTATTTTAGGGCCAAATTTTCTTTTCAGCATACTTAAATCTAGCGTAGAGTAAATTTCCTCAGACTTTGGCCTGATGCTTAAAAACACATGACTAACCCTTGGCACACGGAGCAAATCCTAAACCACTCCTGTCTCCTCTGACTTCTTCCCCAGTGTGAGGGGATTTGCTGGTTCGTACAATTTCTCATATCAATGATGACAAAAGAACACGGGCATCCCAGCTTCCAGGGATGTTCTGAGCATTGTTTGGGAAGCTCTGGACTTGAGTTGCTCATGAACAACTTGCTCATTTGGCTACTTCAGGAAATCTTGCTGGGACACCCAGTGTGGGGCTTCTAGCAGGCTAAACACAGAGGGCATTTCGCAGTTCATGCTGAGTCCTTGCTGCAGTGTCCTTGCACAGGTTTAGTATCGGAAATGGGAGGGTATTTGATCAAACCTCTCCATGGGACACGTGCGAGTGACCTGTGGGGTGGTTGGGCTAAGGCAGGGGAGAGCCCATGGCTTTGCTCAAAGCTGTGTCTGCCCCCATAGGACTGCACATACCCCCCACAGGACTACACATACCTGATAGAGCTGCAGAGACCTGGCTGAGCAGAAGAACCTCCCAGGTGCCCAGGCACTGTCCCACTGCAGCAGAAACATGTGCCAAGAAAATGCAGTTGGAGGAATTTAAGGCATTGGAAGTCAAGGTAAGGGATGAAAACCTCAGGGACGGTTTCAACCCCAAGCACTAGGTTCATCTTACCAATCTACACCACAACACAGGTGGAAGGATGATTCATACAGTGGGAGTGGGGGAAATATACTTACGGGATAAACTCAAACACAAGAAGTTTCACCTCAACATGAGGAAGAACTTCTTTATGTTAAGGGTGGCAGAGCCCTGTAACAGGCTGGCCAGGAGTCTGGAGACATTCAAAACCTGCCTGGATGCGTTCCTGTGTAACCTGCTCTAGGTGGCCCTGCCTTGGCAGGGGGGTTGGACCCAATGATTTCCAGAGGTCCCTTCCAACCCAAACAATTCTGTGATTTCTGTGATACAGTGGAAGAAATGCATTAAAAAGTTGAAATCTTTGACTCTAACCAGATCCTTCCTTCCAGACAAATTGAAAGCAGTTGGTGACGTGGAGACTTGCAGGGTGATAGACAGAAATTAGAACCAGCCCTGACGAGGAACAGCAAAGCCATCAGTCACAGATGCGGTCAGGAAGAGGTTATATTTCTACAGGGAATGGGATACTCTTTTTTGTGTCTTGGTGTGGATGCAGGAGTAGGCATTGCTCATTGAGAAATAGGCATGGATGGAGCTGTATTTTCCTTAGAAGATAACAGGGGTATTAACATTAAAGAGGAGAGATTGCTTAGATTGTTTGGGGAGGAAGGGAAGGGAATGAGAAAAGAGAGAGCTATTTGAAAAGGAAAAGGATTTATTAGCCTTTGAAAGTAGGGATCTGGGAGAGGCTGGAATGGGGCTGCTATGTCATTATGAGCTGCAGTTGGAGATGTTTCAGAAAGTAAACTAGTAATATTTTATAGGCCACCTGACCAGAAAGAACAACTGAATTGTGAAATGACTGTGCAAATAAAACAGGCATGCAAAAAGGAGAGAGTGGCAGGAACTGAAGATTTTAACACAAGCATAGACTGGAATATGTTAAGGGAAAGAAAATAAGGCTGGAGGTATGTTTGCAGATCAGACAGAGGCCTGCATTCTCATTCAGTCTGAGCATCAACTGCACAGCTTGGGTATTACAAAGGGATGCATGAGGACACACACAATAGGGGAGAGGCCTGGGGAGGCAGCTTTGACAGCCTCCAAGGAAAAAGAGATTTTAAAGGTGGGTAGTGAAGCAAAGGATAAAGAAAAAAAAAAAAGAAGTAAATGGTGCTTTAGGCCTTAGATCATGAATTCCAAATATTTGGGTATCATTGGGCTCACAGTTCCACAGAAGCAAGCAGTGGTGTGTCTGCAAGTGTCAAATCATGACCCCCTGATGAATTAAAAGCTGCAGTAACCCAGCTTTACCCCAGGTGAAGCTCTGTCTGCCATTAGTTAGGCCTGGGGAAATAGGGCCTATAATGAAATGCTGCCCCACTGACACCAGTGGTAAAAGTCAGACTTGATTTAACGAGGCCAAGACTTCATGCCTGATCTCATAATCTCATTGCGCAGGAAGATGATTAGGGGAAGTGGGAGTACAAAGCTGGTTTGAGGAGCCAGGGAGATTTCCCAGTGGGAAGAAGGTCTGCTGTTTCATTGCCTGTTTTGTGCACTTCTTAGAGTCATCAGAGAGCGAGGCATCCACTGTCAAAGGTAATGGTTTCAGACCACTAACAGCAAAGCTTGAGACCACTGGTGTCTGCATCTCTGCAAGCACAACCAGGAGGATCTGGCAAAGGTTCATTCACTGAAGATGTGGCCCTGTTCAGGTCCTGGGCCATCTCTGTGCAGAAATGAACACTGAGTCTGGAGTCAGCTGGTGCCTGGGGTGGTGCCTACAGACTGTGCTGCTGAAGGGCCTTGCTCCTTGCTAGGACACTTGGGGGTGCCTCCAAAGCTGCAGTGCTGCACCCCATGGGACCTGCTTAACTTAGAAGTATTGAGCTGCTGTGAAAGTATATGGGACTTTGGTATCCTGTTATGGGGGTTTTCATAACTGTGGAGGCTACTACCTTGTTAATTCTTCTCTCTGGCTCATTCAAAGGTGCTGCTACCAGCTACGTATGAACGTGGCAGATTTTTATTGCTTATTTTTAAACTGGAGGAAAATGGCTCCCTTCTAGACAGGGTGCATGTGTATGGACATGTATAAAATGGACAACGAAAGCTAATTTCTGAGCATCGTAGCTGTCATGAATTATGCACTGTTTTCCTGTGTCTCCTATGCTTGACTTCACCTCATATTTCCTATTTGATGAAAAAAATAAAGGTAGATAGCATGGAGGGAAATTTGAGAGGCTTTCAAAAGTTGTAGATGGGTCTGAAGTAGCTGCGGGTATGACACATAGTAAGATATGCATTTTATTACAGTTGTAGAACTACTGCCAAAAAATGGCCTTCTTGGTTTATTCCTTTGTATTTAAAGAAAGTGTGTGTTTGGGGGAAGCAGAAGGAAGAGGTTGTAAAGAGTGAAATCAAACCCTGGATACCAGCAGGTGCCAATGAATCAATCCCAGCTCTCAGTCACCATTATGGGCTGCATGAATCAATAGACGCCTCCTGACTATTAAATAAAGGTTCAGCCTTTGTATAAAATATTACCCAATAACCAGCCAGTCTATACTCAGTGAATGCCTCATGAAAGACCCTGACTGACACCTCTAAAGAGAGGCAGCTCTGTGCACAGTCACTTAGCAGGAGAAGCAGAAGCTGAATTTTAAGAGTCTTTGTAACACCCCTCCCAACCACCTCGCTATTATTATACACATTATTTAAGTTTGTAATTGCATGAAAGTGAGCACTCCAGTAAAATTATTTTGTGCTTAAAGGCTACCATAGAGAAAAGCAACTGTATTTGTGTTGCCAGTGTTTGCTCAGGAAGGTAAGGTGTGCTCTGACATCAGGGAAGTTGTGGTTCATGACTGATTCAGTTGGAACAGAGGGTGTAAGCAGACCCTGTGCTGGAAGCTTGGGGTGCAGGTGGACCCCCCATGTGCAGGTAGGCACTGCCTGAGCCCCCTGGCCTTAGTGCAGTTCTGACAGCAGCACTCCTCAGTCAAGGAGCAGCAATTTGCAGACTGTGTGGGGTCATCCTTGGGCACAGCAACAGATGCTCCTGATGCCCAGAGCCAAGGACCCATCCTGTTGGCAAAAATGTTGAATCAAATATGAATGCCCCTTCCTTCCTTTCCTGTTTCTCCCAAACTTTTGAATTTGGGAGGCAAAAGTTCTCCTCAAATACCACTGAAAACAGTGGCTGTCCAAGCAGATCTTCTTTCAGTTGGTAATGTTTTTTTGAGTAAGGAAATGTTCATTTGTTTATTAAACCTGAGATATTCCCCCCCCCAAGGACAAGCACTATCTGTGACAGTTGTCTCAGTTGCTAATCCATTTTTCCAGTCCTTCTTTAACATCTGGTGGAGAGGTTTCATCCATTCTCACTACTCATTAAACAAATCTTCTAGTAGAAGTAGCAGGCTGTAATAAAGAGATTTTTAATCCCTTTTCATTCCAAACAACAGAGGCACAACAGATACTTTCCTTTTGATTCACCTGGAGTTGTTGTGGGGGCTCTTAAGGGTCTGGTTGCATTTCTCAGATGGACTTGGAGGATTGTAAGCAGTGACTGACCTCCCAGTATCTGAAGTGCACTTTGTGACAATGCTTTTGAGATGCTTAAACTTTCTAAATGGCTCCTGATTGTCAGCTCTAGTCAAAGAAAGGCGGCTCTGCTCTGGCTGGCACGGGGGAACAGTGCTGCTGTGTATGGTGTGATGCAAGGGTGAGTGCTGCACTGGCTCGTGCTCACCAAGACCTCAGTCTTTGGCCTCTGCTCTCTGCAAAGCTCCTGCTTCTCCTGCAGCAGGAGCTGCCAGGATGCTGCAGTTTGTGAGAGGACTGGGATCTGTTCTGTGAGAGCCAAGTGTTGATCTGAGCTGCTGATGCTCAGGACAATTAAACAATAGAAGCACAATGATTAATAAGGTTCTTTCCTAAAGCATGGAGAAGGCTGAAGGCCTGGAGAGGAGCCACTGAATTTGACTAAATAAGCTTAGCAGAATAGGAAGATTTTCAGCAATTATTGGCTCATTTTTTCCTCAGGCTTTCTAACCCACTGCTCTTAACTTACTGGCTTAAGACACTCCTTACACCCACATCACATTTTGCCTTGGGCCATTCTGGTGCTCTTGACAGCTGTCTAGGGCAAAAGGAAATCACACGACCACAAATGTTTTCTCATAACTAAATAACAAGGGGATCTGAAGAAGTCAAAACCTTGGAGGTTCAGACCCTGCTTTAAAAGTGAGATAAAATTAGGACCTGAAAACCTCTGTGTGTCCAGCTGGGCTGCTGGGTACACAAATTAACAGCAATTAGCAGCAGTTTGAAAGCGGTTACCTGAATTGCTGAAGTCATGGTCAGCGTTAGAAGCCAAATCACAGCCACTCCGTGCTGCTGTTTTGTACCTGGTTGGCCATGCAGGTCAGTGGGGAAACACTGCGATGTGGTGGGACCTCTGCGGGGGCTGAGTCCCATGTGCTGCTGAGTGGTGGGGCATGAGGGCAGGGCAGTTTGCCCTCTGGCAGTGCTAGGTGGGCAGCACTGTCTCGACATAATGATTAATGTTCAAGCTAAAGCTAACCAGTGTTCAGCGCTGACCTGGCTGCTGACCATCTCAGGGTAGGGAAAAGGGAAAGATGCCTTTGAGGCCGCCCTGTCTCTGCAAACTGTGCCAGAAGATGCAGAGCCATGATGACACATCTCACTGTGGAAGCAGGTCTTGCTTGTGCAAGCTGCTTGGTTGTCTCCGTTGTGCACAGGAGTTAACTTCACTGATGGCTGTGAATGTGCCTCCTGCACCTTGAAGTGTGTTTGTGTTAACTCTGCTGCATGCAACTGTTCACACTAGTGACAGCTACTGTCATGGCACATTTTTGGTACCTAGCAGAGATTTAAGTTGCTGGGGGTTTCAACTATATACTGTTGATGTTCAGTGTTTGCAATGCTCTGTGTCTGAACCACGCTAATTAAAGGATGTCTGTAAGGGAGTGACATTAAAGGGACTAGGAACAGACATGTCCTGACACTGTGCTTATGGATGTTACAATTCAATGATGTTTAACCTGTGCACTGTCATCTGCTGATGGTCCCTACCACAGGTGGATCAAGCAGTGACTAGAAAATAACAACAACCTGCTGTCTTCCCACACAGAGAAGCCAGCAAGCAAACTGTGGGAGGGGAGATGCAAATTGAGGAGCAGTTGGTGTTCAGGGACTTAGGTTTTCTCTGCAAATGGGTGCAAGGGAATCTTGGGACTACATCGGGCAGGTTAGGGTCCTTTAAATGCCAAAAGCTTGAGGGATCCATCTGAATCTCACTCAGATGTCTCTGCTGAAGACCAGGCAAACAATGAGCTGCTGCCTTTTCATTTCATCATGTTTTATTTAGGCCTCTTTTTCCTTTGAATTTGTTCAGAAAATGTACACTTATTCTCCACACCCCTGTTGCCTGCGCAGAGAGGAGCAATGGGGAGGTTGTTGTGGTTTCAGTGTGGCTCTGCCTGTCTGAAATACTAAGAGATTAAGCAACTGGCCCGGGGTCGCAAATAATTCACTGACCTTCCCTGATGATTTTCAATACGACATGTGCTCCAGCACAAGTGCTCTTTGAGGAGTTCCTATTGCAGTTTTACTGTGGATACCTGCATATGATGACTTTCCCTTTTTTGTACAATTACCAGTGCTCAGCCTGAAAACCCAAGTTGAAGGTTGGCATAAATCTGAAGGTTGGGAATAAATCTGTCTGCAGATTTGATAATAGCTGAGGATCTGGGCCTTTCCCTCTTCACTGTTCCTTCACCTGACTTGTGTTGAAAAACCTTGAAGGGATGTGCTTGTAGCTCTGAAATGTATTGCCCCGTTCTGATTTCAGTCTGCGACTATGGTGTGTGGCTGTAAGCTCAGCTGCATGCATCCTGACCCCTTTGCTAGCTATGTGGTCACTCAGGTCTTGTCTGAAGAACAGTTGGAGGTCTACAGTGCCGCTGCATGGTGCATCCAACAGGGGCAGAGACAAAACTGCAAAGCAGCAGCTACTGGTTATTAAAAAGAACAACTAAAAGTTTAATTACTTCTGAAAATAGCAGTGGCATTGGCTGGACATGCAAATCCCACTGCGAGCCAAGGCAAAAGTCCAGGTTTCCTGGAGGACCCTTGTTGGGTGCACTTACAAGAGTGAGAAGTGGAGTAAAAAGATGGGATCCAGGTAAGGTAGGCAATGAGTGCCCTGCCTGTCCCAGTTAGATCACCCTCCCCAGACTGCCTTCCTTCCCTAGCAGTCTGTCTGTCCGTCTGTCTGCCTCCCATTGCGGTACTTATCTGATGGTCGAAGTCACTTATTCTTATTTACATTGCCTACAGGGCATGTTGGATTGGAGCACATTTCCTCTCTTGTTACCGCTGACGAATGCAGCCCTATTAAAATATCATCTCATCCTCACACTAGATTGCAGTCTAAGATAATATGGGTTTTTTTCTATATCATTTATACAAGAAAGATTATGTTAAATGCCAGACCCAGTAAATATTTCAAGATCCACTGCATTGCTGAGAACAGTTTCTCCCCAGGCATATGTTACAGAGCCAAAGAAAACACTTTAAAAATTTCCTTCCTGTCTAATTTTTTTAAAGGGCATTTTCCCCATATCTCTCACTGAAGTGACAAGTTGTCATATTCCATGGTCTTATTACAGTTGCCGATGTAACTCAGCAGGGAATCTGCCCCAAGTTTACGTTTAACAATCACAAGACCCTGATTCTGATCTTTTGTTTTTATCAGTTTAAGTTTTTCTATGGTGTAGGACTTCCAGCTTTACCTCATTGTAATCAAGACCAGAATTGCTCCTAATTATAACACTTAACTCCTGTGTAGTGCTTTACACTTTCCAGACTCTCTATAGTCATCAATTAATTAATCCCGTATTACATTCCCACTAAAGAGAAAATGGGAAACCAAAGCATGAGGGTGAGAAGAACTTGCCAAAGGCCGAGGTGATGGAGCTGGTGCTGACACCATCAGCGCAGTTATGTGAGTCCTCCCCTGTCTTGCCTCAGCGGTCCTCTCCTGACTGTACTGTGATGACTCCAAACATCCCCGGGGGCTCTTGGGAAGATCCCACAGTGGAATCTGAATTCCTCTGGATTCTGGGGACTAGGTGGTGGTTTAGGAAAACCAAAAGGCTCTCACCAAGGCCTGCTAGTCCATGTGCATTGCTGGGCTCTTGTCGGGAGGGAGCCAGAGGGATGGCCAGGCACTGGAAACAAAACCTTGAACCGCTGAAACTTCCCCTTAGACGTACATGTATCTCAGGACAAGCACATGTAGCAGCCATGTGTCTGAAAATCTTACAGATCTGCACACCTGATGCAAGCAAAGGTGATGGTCTTTAACCACAGTGGAACCAGGTTTGTTCGGTGTTTCACGCGTTTGCTCCATGCTCCGAAGTTCTCACTGGCCTGGGCTGATGTTAAGTGAGGCTAATGACAGTGGGGAGCAAAACAGCTTGAGCAGGAAAACAGCCCCAGTTCTAATCCCAGTCTCTTTCTGCAAGTAATTCTCTCTCAAGCCCTTACTGGGCAGATTGTCCTTCCTAGTGTGCCTGTGCCGGGTAATTTCCTTACATAGCTGTGTCACAGTAACTGCCCTGTGCAAGCTGCACCAGGATAAGTCCCTGCAGGGCTTCTGGAATAAAAGCTAAGGCTGCACAGAGCCGTGCTTCCAGAATAAGATAAATTTCATTCCAGAAGAATAATAATAATAATCCAGGCAGGGTATTTTATTGGTCTATCTGTAGTGGGGTAATTATTCTGGTACAGCTGTTTTGGAAAGGTGTTTCCCTGTAGAGAAGCCCATGGAGGATAAAGGAGAAATGTGAGCTTGTGGAGGGATTAGGCAGAAGGGTGGGACATTTAAAGGTTCAGCTGGACTTCAAAGAGATGAATTGAAACATTTGGAGGTTTCCCCATTGCTTCTGGGGGAGATCAGGTCACTTTTATCAAAGGAGGAATAAAAAGGACTGAGATGTAAATCTTTTTCTTACAAAGTTGGTGAGTTGAGCGAAAAAGAGAGAAGTGACATCAAGAGGAAAAGCAGGACTTTAGATTATGTGATTTTTGGAAGGTGTGAGTCATTAGGAAAGAAGGGGAGGGGGGGGATAATTTTCTCTGCTCGCTATGCAGTAATGCAGAACAGTTGTTCCAGTGTTTATTTCTCTGTTTTCCAGCATGGAAATTGTTGGCATGAACCATTGTGAGATAGGGATTGTGCAAACTCAAATAGAAAAGCAAATACTCACCAATACAACAGCAGCTGATGCCAACTCTAACACCTGATGCAAGTATGTTAAACAGATCAGAGAAGGAGGGATCATTAAATGAAACAAGTATTCTTTTAACTTTCATTTCCTGAAGGGGTTTTGATTTGTTTGAGGTTTTTTAAGAATAACTGGAACGACTGCACTGGGCTGGAAGTGCACAGCAGGTCAGGGCAGAGAGGCGGCTTTGATTTCTGCTTCTGTATTAGAGTCTAAAAGCAGAGAAAAGGACTTCATTAAAAATAGGAGCAGCAGGAGATGGAATTGTTTATTCTTCTTACAGTGTATTAATATTTTGAATCTATTTCATTAATATAATTAATTCTTATATGCTTTTTTACGTAAGAAAAATCAAAAATCAAATACAAGCCGAGCCAGCCGGTGTTTGTGTTCCTCCTGAAGGTCCTCTCTCCTGTGCCTGTGGGTGTTTGTCCCTTTCCCCCATTTTACTTTCTTTTTAAACCCTGAGGTTGACAAAACTCAGATTATTATCACACTTTTATTGTTGCCTACTTTAACATCAGCCCTTTTCAAGGAAATGAATTTAAAAAGCAGCCAAGTCTGCTGACATGGTATCGTCTGCTGAAAATGCCTCTGGTCATGGCTGCTTCTCTCAGCTTGGTTACAGGTACATGAATCATTGCAGCATTTTTCTCTTGCTTTCTCTGACCTTGCTGCTTTGTTTGTTTGGGTTTTGGGTTTTTTGAGCAGAGTCATGCAGATGTTGCAGCAGTCACCTGGGCTGCCAAGCAGCTCTGTGTTGAATGCCTTGGACAAAGACCATGGTTCCTCCAGGCCCTGTTAGAGTTTCTGTTCTGTGATTGCTGTTCCTACTTGCTTGCAAGATGTGGGAGGCTGAAAGCTCTCCCAGTGTGGAACAACCTCAATGTCGGTCTCTACTATGTAGTTGCTAATGTTTGAGCATCCTGACTAACAGTGCCAGGGCAAATCCCTGCTCAAGTTATCGTGTCGTCTTCTGTTTATCTCTATGTATGAGGGCACCCTCTGCGCGGAGGCAATCTAAAATCACCAGGCTGAGAGACGGTTTGCTGAAGGACGCGACTGCAGCAGTTCTCTTCCCACCTGGGCCACCTCTCCCTTGTGGCTTGTCTTCCCATGGTTCCCTCTGCTGTGCAGACTCAGAGCTTATCCTGACCCTGGCTAAGGAGAGAGCTGAGAGCTCTCAGATGCTTCTGGCTTCACCAGTGCAGACACAGAGTGTACAGCGGGAGAACATCTGCCTACAGGGAGTACTGTGGACTTGTAATGCTTGAGTGATTTCTGCCTGCTCCTCTGGTGCAAAGTGGATAGATCCCAACCCAGCATATAGCAAAGTCAGATGCTGGATTGTCTTCTACCAGAATAAGTTACCCTTGAATACAGCTCGTTCCCATCCTGGAGGAAGCATTTGCTCTGTGGAGGAAGGTCAGCAGCAGAGCGCTCGGGCAAACTGTGTACTATGAAGGATCTCTGTGTGGAATAGAGCCCCACATTTGGAGGCTTTGGACCCAGTGTGATTGTCCCTAGGCATAAGAGGGTCAGGAGGGGAGCTCAGATCCAAATGCAGATGTTAGTCCCCTGTATAAAGGAAAAACTGGTATTTGGGGAAATTTCTCTTCTTGCATTTCTAGTCCCAGCCTTGAACTGTCCTTCTCGATCCCACAGAGTTACCGTCTACCTGATTTCTTCTCTCCCAAAGTTTAACTCTTTTACAACAGAGGCTCAAACGTGTTTTCTGTTTGTTCACGGTTAGGCTAGCAGAGCCATCCAGACAGGCTAAGAAAAGCCAGCCAAGCAGGTCAGAGAAAAGAAAGCCTTCGTATGCTTTGTGGATTGCTCTCATGGTTGCTGAAACTGGCAGGACGGGGAAAAAAACTGTGCTTGTCTCTGTGTGTGTGGAAATCTCTGCAGCTCCAGTCTAGACCTTCCCTGCTGTTCAGGGAAAGGGGGAAACTGCAGCTGGAGCAGCGAGGCTGGGTGAAATCATAATAGTCCCATTGACATTAGCCTGCACTCGGCGGGTGTGCAGACCCAACACCCTGTCAGGGAAATGTCTCGCACTCGCACTGACACTGCTGTGACTGCGGGACCCTGGCTAACACGGATTGCACTGCTTTCTGATGCAACAGCCAAAATACCAATCAGGACACTTCCTCTGAGCTTTAAGTAGATCCAGGAGAGCTGTAGATCAGATGTTGTATAAGGAAACACCACTTTATTACCCCATTTATACAGAAACATGTATGAAGTATGGTGAGAGTAGCTTTTCCTTCCATAGTGCCATCAATGCTCTCCGCTTCTGATGTGAGAAGATCGCATACGCTACCCTGGAGACTGAAACACGTTGAGGTTGGCCAAAGATGGTGTGTTGAGCCATATGTTGACCCAAATCGTCAGGAGATTCTGTGGGTTTCGTGTCCCAGCTTTGTTGCATTCAGGCCCTTCCTTGTGTTTGTCAGGCTTCCAGGGACTGATGTCTGGCATTCCCACCCTGTCTGCCACCCAGTCCCGGCAAGCTTTTTGCTGGAACAGGAGCCTTTGATTTTTTCATTTTGCAATAACTTTGGGGGTTGAAATTTCTTTCCTGGGTATTTTTTTAAGGTTTCAAATGAAAAGAATAAAAAGGCTGCATCCAGAACAAAACCTTTTATGTTAGAGGCAAATGAAATGTTTCCCCTTTCCCCCCGCCCCCCTTTTCTGTAATTTCATAATGGCTTAAAACATGAACTGGAGTCAACCAGAAATGACGTTAGAGTGCTAATATCCTCTTTTCCTTCCTTTCATTGGCGCTGATGCAGTGCGCTGCCGGCATCCTGACTTCCCCAGAAGACACTTCCCGGGAGCCTCTTTTTTCCCTTAGAAATCCAGCCCCTGCTCCCCAGGTTGTTCCTGTATGTACCAGATTAATGACATCAACTCCACCAGTCTGTATTTGCGGCTGCAAAAATAGCAAGGTGGTGACTCAAAACGAAAAGTGCTTTCCAAGTGGTTATGTTGTATTTAGTATATTAACCACCCTCCCGCAGAGGAGGCGGATGGATGTGGAGGAGGAAGAGGTTGTTTTGGAGATTTTGTGCAAAACTTCTTTTGACTGACAGCATTCTGTGACAGTTCCCAAACCCTCCCGAATTCACTTATCTTTTGGCAATTCTCCTCCCCAGCCTGCTGCCTCTCCTCCGGATACTGAGACATTGTACAGAAACAATAAAAGCAGCACCTGGCACACTCCCCCCCGTGGCACAGGGACATGGGATGAATGCAGCTCAAGACTCGGTTCGCAGCAGATGGATGTAGCACAGTGATGGCTCCAGCAGCCTTCAGAGTCATTTTGGCCCCAGTGACCAGGATTGGATCATATGACCCTGATTTTCTGTGCTGCTGCTGACTTTAAGACCTGCTGCATGGCTAACTGATGGAAAATAAAACCTTTATAAACGCTACCGGCAGCAAGGGTGGGTGAAGAGCTTATGAAAGCCATACACAGCACACTGGCCTATGCTGTAGCTGTGTATTTCAATTGTGCTCTGCAAACTTTGCCCCTGCAGACTGATGGAATATGGCTAGATGGAGCATGGATTCACTTTCTAAAGGAAATGAGGATATAAATTCATTTAAGAAATGACATGCCAATTTTTCTTGCTCCGTTTTCCTCTCATAATAAACGGCACAGCTGCCAGGAATTTTTGTGAAAATAACACTTGCTTTTTTCTTCTTCTTTTTTTCCTTTTATTTTTTTCAATCCTGCTCAAACGTTATAAAAGACCCAGAGCCAGATATATCATATTTAAGATCTCAGCAGAGGTAAACCTCACTGACCAAATGGAGAGCTGTCCCTGTCCCCACTGACTGCTGCCAATGATAGCGACACAGGCTGCAGCACTACTTCCTCAAAACTTGGAGAAAATATATAACCCATTTACTTAATGGACTGAGCTGTAATGTCATCAGTTAAGTGAATCCTGTGAATAAAGAACAAGATGAAGTAATTGCTTCCAAAACATTTCTGGAATGAAATCAAGCTTCACAGTGACTGGTCTCTTGGGGTCCCTTTGATAACCTTTCACGCAGTTTGTTCTTCTGTGATACAGAGATCCATCCCCAGGTGTTATTAAGGACTTAATTCACTAGCCAAGGTTAAAGGGGGCAGCTTGATTTAACCTCCCTGTGCCTGGGTTTGAGGATTGCCATCTTGGTTTGGTTTAAAACACAGCAGCTGGAATAAGGGCCCCCTCTAACCACACCAATTGAAGTTATTACAAAGGCTTAGTGCCAAGTGCTGTTAAGCTTGTAAGGGGGTGTAATAAAGTCTTAATGCCTCCAAAATATGCTGGCCTAATGATGTGAGCGCAACTGCAGAAGTCAGGCCACTTGATATGTGTCCCATGAGTGCTGTGCAGAGCTGGGAAGTCATTACTAGTGTGTGTACCCCATGCTGGTGGTGCAGGCTGAGGTGCATGTACCCTTTTGAGGTTGGCACTTGTGGCAGTGTAGATCAGCACTGGAAGAGCCAGGGAGCACCTCCACAGAACAGTGGCTGTTACTGCCACTAGAATTCAGGCTCATGCTCCTGCACGGACACAGGGTGCTGCTGGCTGCAGCCTGTGACCCGGAGCTATGCCATGCACAATGTGCACAGCTTTGAACATCAGTCCCATGGCTCCTGCTTTTCACTTCGCCTCCTGCCCCCTGTGTGGCCGAATTCTGCAGGAAAACAATCCGACCTGTGCAAACCAGCATGCATATTGTGTATTTTAGCTGTATTTCTGGATGTACTGAGCACCTGTAGGTCATATGTACAGTGGTTATAAACACAGCCAAGAAATGACACAGAAAGCTGGGGTGTGTGTCCCAGCTGAGACAGTTTCAAAACATATGAAGAAACTGTACTGGTCTGATGTTGCAATCATCACTCCTTGACTGCTGTGGGACACCAGCAGCAGCAAGGTCGGCAACGCTTGCAGCTTCTTTTCACTTGGCTTTGTTTTCTTTCCTGAAGAGGCAAATACACTGGAGAGAAAAGGCTGGTATGCCAGCCCCCAGCCAGGCAGAAAATTAAAGCCTTACCTGTCACTGAGTAGCTGATGATCTGTCTGTAGCGACCCTCTCCTTGCTTCAAGATTTCAGGGGTGTTGAGCCCCTGAGATCTAGGTCTGGGTCTTTTTCTGATGGTGAAAAGAAACAACTGTTAGAAATGATGCTTTTGCAGTGCTCAGGGTAGAAATGTTTCCCTGAATCTTTGCAGCTTTTACTAGGTTGGAAGGGACATGCGGGGGTCATCCAGTCCAGGTCACATAAAATGATCAGTTTAGCCCTTGAATGCTGTTTTTAGAGGTTTCTGCCCCTACCGCCACACAAACAGCTAATCTGGCATTTGGCACAACGAATTAGGCAGAAATTTCCAGCTCCAGAGCAAAAGACGGAGGCAAGAGGTAGGTCAGCCATGGGCAGGATAGCTCGTTGCCTTGTGGCAGATCCATTTGGCAAGATTCCCACCCCTGATTCCCATCTTCCCTCCTGTCCCCGCTGCCGAAGGTCGTGGGATCCTCGCGGTTGTACAGAGCGCGAAACCAAGTGTTTTTGTGGCTGTGCTCCGGGGGTCAGAATCCTTGGGGAGCGGGGGCAAGGACAGGAATGAGAATTGTTCACCAGCTGTGCTTACAGAGCAGAATTAGCAGCCCTCCCTTGTTCCTAACTCTCCTTCCCTATTCTTTGCACAATGCCCCTATCTGCCCTTCTCATGTGATTTCTGTATTTCCCTCAGCAATTTTCTTTGCACAATGTTGGGGTTTTTTTCCCCACATGCTTATTTTTCTGGCTACTTCACGTTGGCTGAAATCTTTAGTTCTTTCCATCTGACGTAGAGGTTTCTGGTCTTGTAATTACTCTGGAAAAAATGTAAGTGCTTAATTACATGCAACAACTGGAAGAGAAGAGAAAAAGGAAATGCACAATCACATTCTTTTTGTTTGACAGGAAGGAGAGCCCTGTAGTAGAAAACACACAAAAATGGGTTTCATCAAGAGATCTGGATTCTCTTCCCATCCCGGTGCCTTGTGTGATTTCCAGCCGGTGCCTGATCTCTCCAAGCCTCCTCGTCTACCTCCTGCTATTCTGTCTTGCTTTTCTTTCATATTTGTTGCAGTGGTGAGCAGTGGAGGGCAGGCACCATCCAACCTATAAGGTGTCTGTGTCAGCTCACAAAGCACCTTCCTGTGATCCCTGTGCACTCAGTTGGGAAGAGAGACACCTCAGAATGATTCAGATCTTCAGTGGGATAAATCACAGCTCTTAAAACCCCTTTTTCTCTCCATTAGCTGCAGTGGGAACCTAAAACTACTATGTTGGTAACCTGGACAAAGAAAAGCTAGCGGGAACCTACGCAGCCTGGAGCATATGCAGTGTTTATCACAAGCAGCTCAGCTGAAAACTTTAACACCTAACTATAGCAAATTATAATGCTAGGAAAAGCTACTTTTCCTAGGTTTCTTTCACACAAAGAATCTCATTGCTGAATATCACTATCAAAGCAGAGCAGAAATTACTTGAGCTCTTTTTTTTTTTTCTAATAGCAGTGAAGGACTCTAGGGAAAATCAAGCACTTGTTCTGGGAATAAATAAAAGAGCAGAGGTCTTTGTTAGAGCAACCCATATGGAAACTCAGGGGAAACTTAAAGCCTGATACTCTGTTTGCAAGGCGAAGAAGAAGAATGAAGGTGCAGTGGCTGTAGAGGGGAGTTTGCTCTGCCAGGTCAGGCTTTAGTGGAAGCGAATACTCTGTGTAGCTCTGCATGATGAGAGTGCCTCATTGTAGCTGACCTAGGTGGAAGAATTACCTTGAAAGGGAAAGGAACTGCGTGGTGTTTAGCTATCTGGCTTCTGAATGGAAAAACCCCTGTGGGATTAAGATAGCAAAATGTTGAACACCAACAAAAATCTCACTTAAAATAAATTCAAAATTGAAACCTCTCAGTAGGCCAAATGGTCTTTTGAAATGTGTTTTATCTGAGAACTGCAATAATAATGGAGCAGGGAAGTCAGTATGAGGTTTCTGAAGGCTCTGAAGGCTCAGATGCAACTGCTGGGTGTGAGGATGGAGGTCTCTTTTAGCTGATCTGGTGGAGTCACCTCTCTTTGTCCACCCTCATCATTTTCCCTACATCACTGCTGCCCTCCTCCTTGTCCTATTCCTCTTTGTCTTTGCTCCCATTACATTTTCTTCCAGTTGGGTTATTTTTGATAGGTACACTTTTACCTCAAAAAAAAGCACATATTAATGAAGATAATCTGTCATTTGCCACTAGGGTTTTGTGTGTTTTGTTTCCCTTCCAGCTGTGTGTTGGGATCAGCTTTAGCTTCAGCTCTGGAAGATGGGAGGTTTTTCTTTTCCTGCTACCCTGTGCCTGTGCAGTGTCCAGCACCACAGAGCTCTATTCTGCTGCCATATGATGAACCACCATGTGCTGAGTTGTAGGACTCATCAGCCAGCAAGTGGGTGACAGTCCCTACAGTAGCTATCACAGCCACTGGTTAGCTAAAATAGCAGTAAAATGCTAATAATGAATTTGCTAAAGCCTTTTCTCATGGGCAGATTTCCTGCTCAGGCACCACCATTTGCAGTGGTCCATTCTTCAAAGGCTGAATGTTTTTCACCCAACAGGGTATTGAATCCACTCCCTAGGACGTGGCAGGTATTTGTGCAAGCCCCATGTCGAGGTGTTGTTGTTATGGTAACTCTTCTGTATTAGTCTTGATTCCACATATAGTGCAATTATGAATGCTGGTGTTTTAAAATAATCCGAGCTGTCTGCAGCGCAGGGAGCCAGCATTGCTCAGTAAGTCCTGCACATCCACACTGAGGCAGAGCTGCTTTACCATATGTTGTTCAAATAAAAAGTTGATGAGGGAAAATAACACATCAGAAATATTCCTGTGGCAAATCAATGGAGAAGTCCACATTTCCCTTGAACTTTTCTCCACAGCTATGAGACATGCTCCACTTTTTTTTCTTTCCTCTTGACTTAATTCAGCCTTGGTTCTCAGGTAATCACATGAGTCCAAATAAGCAAGACTGTGCTGATTGAAATGATTATGTAAGCTGTGATACTTACACAGAGGTGCTTTAGAAAAGCCCACGTTCACCAGGTCTGTCAAGGTCCAGAAATTGTACATCCATGCCAGACCTTCCTCAGTTCAGGATATCCCCCAAAGAGCTAGGGGAGGGTGCTGGGAAGCGGAGAGGCGCATGCCAAGAGATGGTATCCCTCTGTGGTTACTCTTGGGGTCCTCAGGTGAGGAGGCAGAGCCAGCTGGTGGCCCAGGACAGGGTAAAACCTGCTGACCCTGACTGCTATGCTTGAAGGGGACAGGGGGTGTGCTGCTTGCCTTCTCGAGCAGTAACTGACTCTGCCTAGAGGCATGTGATAAAAGATCTTGGGAAGCTCGCCTCAGGAATGGCTCCCTCAAGCCTGGCCAGAAAAGTGTTAACCTGTGTCTCTGTAGTAGAGGTGGCCAGAGCCAGCATCCTGACCTGCAGAGCACAGCCTGTTCAAGCAGCAAGCAGTTTCTTCAGATCAAAGTCCGAATTGCACAGCTCTAAACTTCCTTTTAGCTTGCAGCCTCCGGCCCAAAACCTCTTTGTCCTGGCCAGTTGCTCCCTCTGCCACCTTGGCCATACACAGGCCCCTTCGGCAAGGTTCTTGCTGATGCTCCTGCAGTGGCCCACAGTGCAAGGACCTCTTCTTGCCCCTTCCTTTTCCAGGTTTAATGTGTTTTTTCCTTTTTCTGGATGTGAAGCAGCTCAAATCTCAGCGCAATGTTAAGGACACACAAAACCACTGAGGACTGCGGCTTCAGCATCCACAATTTGCCTCAAGGCTCCAAAATATTCCCTGGACGTTGCCCAGGGGACTATAAATCCACTTCTATCTCTCCAGACTGAAGGACAGACATTTTCTCTTGAATAGACCTTCTCTGTTTTCATTCCCTTCTTTATCTGGGGCTGACACTTTAACACAGTAGAAGCAGCCAGGCACTAAAAACAAAGAGAAGCTCAAGTCCTTGACTTCTGAGACTTGCAGCCTGTGTTTAAGAGGGAAAAAACAATCTAACAAACAGAGAAAGTGCTTTTACAGATTTGTCTCTTTGGCTTTTCTCAAACATGAAGTAGGCAGAGCACAGATTAGTGGTTTCTTCTGTTTCATGAGATGCTGAAAAAAGAGAGAAATATTCACAGAATAAGAAGGAAAGAAAGAAACAAAAGATTCAGTGTAGAAGGTGTTCCTTGGGTTCCTTGGGAAAATGGGCAGGGAGGCTCCAGATTGTTTGTCTGCGCTGCAAATCTTCACATGGAGCTTTTGAAAAATGTTTCCTTTAACTAGATACTTGACCCTCTGTGTGGATAATGTGTCTTCAAAATGAAGGGAGGAAAGGAGGAGGCAAGGAAGAAGAAAGGAACTGTCTTTGCTCCTATTATCTTCAAAGCCTGCCACGTTTCTGCAGGGTTTCTAGATAAACTGTGAAGGAGAGCTCTCCCATCCTTCCCCCCGCTCTGTCTGGTGGAGGCTGATTTCACTTTCTAACCATTTGCTGCAGCGTGTTTATCAGGCCTCAGCTGCAAATAAACCAGATTACCCAGCTGGGCTGGCCTCAGCAGAGTATTACCACTTCCAAAGACTGAAATCAAGGCTTTTTGCTTCATGTTAAAGTACTGAATAAAGCAGAAACCAGTAAAAAAGGGAGAGCAGTACGATGGCCAGGCACCCAAAGCGCCCTGAGCTGCATGGGATAAGCGGTATCTCTTGCCATGGCAATTTCCCCCTCTTGGGCAACTTTGGATGGAAGTGCCCTGTTTGATTTTGCTGCTAACAAAGCTCCATCCTTGGTGGTGTTCAAGGCCAGGTGCCAACCAGAGCCTTGGGTGACATGGTTTAGTGTGAGGTGTCCCTGCCCATGGCAGGGGGTTGGAACTGGATGAGCTTAAGGTCCCTTCCAACCCTAACTATTCTGTGATTCTATGTGAGCATGAGCACTGTAAGTAGGAGGATGCAGAGAGCAATCGTGCTGATTTCAGGTTAGACAGTGGGATCAGAAGTGAAAAAACCAGTGCCCAGAGAGTGGGGAGCTGCAAGGACATAATTCAGCCCAAAGGCAGTTTGAAAAAGTCTGGAAAGCATTTTGGGTGCTGGTTTGGCAAAGGCTGCACTAGTCATCCTAGCAGGCCTTGCCATTCCCTTCCTATATCAGTGAGGGCTTCGCAGTCTCTGTAAGCCACAGCCATTATTGAATCACTCAGATAAGGACTTGGAGGACTTTAT
The DNA here is from genome assembly GCA_009867235.2 of Psittacus erithacus. Classification (NCBI taxonomy): domain Eukaryota; kingdom Metazoa; phylum Chordata; class Aves; order Psittaciformes; family Psittacidae; genus Psittacus; species Psittacus erithacus. Next base: position 34,662 of record WYDI02023307.1, on the reverse strand, counting down.
GTTTCAGGCAGCCAGGTTTGAAGCTCTTGGCCCTGGCTTTGAAGAGGAAAATGAAGCTGGTCCTGAACACAGAGGGTGGTACTCACATGGGTTTTTCTGTCGCCACCATGTGAGACTAGCGCACGCATGCAACAGGCACTGAGCCACAGCCACCACACACATCCAGACTGCCAGCTGGACTTCAACCAGACATCCAAAGGTGAAATCTTATCTCCATGCCTGAGAGAAAACAGGAGGAGATGCAGATGGTCCCAATAAACCATTGCAGGAAACAAAGTACACTTGATAAGGAGCAAGGGAAAGGGAGGATGAGAATTCCTAATGTCAGTGATTCTGTTAAAGACTTTGACCATGCCTTATGGGAAACTGCAAAGTTAAAATATAAATAAACTGACTTTAAAACCTCAATATTGCAACAGTAGCGGCTGAGTTGAATTTAAATTACCTTCTGTAATTCTTGGAATGTCTGATGCTCTAAGAAAGTGTGATGTTTCTCTTACCTCTTACATAACTTTTTTTTTGGTCAAATTTCTGAAGCAGTGTATTGATTTTGTTTTGTTAAGGCAGAGATTACCATGCCTGCTATCAGCTGCTTACAAATGAGATGCAAGGGCTGGGCAAATTAGGGAACTGACAATTCAAAGAGTAGGGGATTCTTCTCAATGTCTTGTCCAAGAATCCCTTTTCTCGAAAGTCCCTGAGCATTGAAGAAAGATAGGGATGGAATCACCATATTATGACTGGCATTTTATTTTCTTTATCTGCTGAGCACAGTGAGGAGAGAGAATCATTTCCCAGCTCTAAATTACTCTAGGTGTGGTCCACAAATAAGATGTAAGTGCTGCAGACTACATGGTGCATTTGCTCTTTGCATCCTGAAAGATCCATTGGCTTGAGAAAAAGGCCCTTGTGTATCTGCACATAAACAGTGAAAACCAGACAGCTGCACACAACAGATCTAATCTGAAGGTGTAGTTTTGTCTTTGCCGTCTGAAAAGGAAGGAGCATTACATCAGCAGGAGCACAGTCTAGTCTCCTCAATGGCTCAGCATTCTGTGGCAACTCCGTACAGACCTGCAATATTCTCTGTTATTGATTAGAATTAATTTAATATTGGTATGCCTCTACTGGGCACAAAATTATTCTATACCCCGGTGGGATATTTTCCCCCTTCTAAAGTGGTATATGAGACAAATAAATCTACGGGACACTCTTAGACTGACTGCTGATTCATTTCTTATTCATAAAAATAAACAGATAGCAAGACATATGTCTGAGCCAAACAGCATTTACTCTGTGGGAACATGTGAATGTAATAACACTCTTTAACAGGGTTAAACAATATTAGCCCTCTGATTTGTCATTATTAGTGTCACTAATTCTAGTTTCATGAACATCACTGAAAATATATGGCACGCAAAAAACAACTACCATAATGTGAGCACATGCATCTGTCTTACCAGAAGAAAAACAGGCTTGGCAGGGGCTGCAGTTCTGCAAGGATTTGAAACAACAACTTTTTATTCATTAAAATGTGGTTATGGTCTGAAAATGGACTTGGGGGAGAGGAGGAGGGAGAGAAAAAATGGTCTTTTATTACAGACAGCACTTAGCCATTCCAGTTTGTCTTCCATTGGCAATCTGCACTGACAGATACAATGGCTTATTACTGTCCCCATTGAAGCCAATGGAAAAAATCCCTGTTGAATTCAGTGGGAGAAAGACCAGACCCCAAATCTGGACTGCTGTCAACAGTGGGGAGCCAATGTCAGTCTAAACAGAGCGAATTTGGTTTCTTTTCTGCCCTGTGTGTCTTCAGCAAATCACCAGCTAAGTGTTGGATCCAGGCTCTTTATAGCTCTTGAGGAGAGCAGCGAGCAGCTGCTCGGGCTTTGCCAAGCTTGTGGAGTTTGAGGCTTTGTGAACCTCGTGAAATATTTACTAGCTGTGCAGAACGTGATTGACTTTTACAAGCCAGCTCTTCTCTGACTGCAGATCGGGGCTCGCCTCTCGGCCAGGACGCTGCTGGTGTGTCTGGGTGTCCATGTGCACATGAAGGCAGTGGTCAAAACGTGGCGCCTGCACAGGGCTGCGCTTCCCTGAGGCCACAACCTGGAGTGAGTCTCTTCTCCAGCGTGACCCTGCCTGGCTCTCCCTCCCCTCCTCTCCTGCTGTGCTGGTTGTTTGTGCTGTGCCCACAAGTCTCACTGAGCACAAAGGCTGGTGCAGTGGGGCTTCCCTTCAAGCCACAAGGGGCTAATACCAATAAATAACAGTACCCCAAGCGGAAGAAACGCCTCTGCTGCAAATGAAGGGCCAAGCTGTCATGAAGCACTGAGCTGGAAACACAGACTGAGCTGTCTTCTGCCCCTGCACGTGCCAAATAGGCCAGTGATAACTTCATGGGATCTTGGGGGTATGTGGGTACCTTCTGAGACCAGAGTTAGCTCCTAATGGTAACCATACCCCAATGGTCCACATTTCTGAGCAGGGAGCTCCAGCTTTCACCCTAACTCTGCCAGCAAGAGGACAGAGGCTGCTGGGGGGCAGCAGGGACAGTGATGAACACACACAACGGATGTCACCAGCAGCATCTGGCTGCAGGAGCTGAGCACAAAGCAGTAGGAGATGGGGCCAGAAGAGGGTTTCAGAGGCATGTGGCCTCTGCTCATTAACCTGTTCTGAAAGCCACCAGTGGAGAGAAGGCGCTGCCTTAGTCTGGTCCAGGATTTGCCTAGTTCTACATGTGGTTGAAAAGATGTTTTCCTAATGCCTAACCTCAGTCATCTTTGCTGTTAAGTACGGTGATTTCTTAAGGGACAAGAGCACTTGATCCACAAACTTCTGTGTATTGGAAAACTTTTATCATCTCTTCCCTCATTCTTTTCTTTTCTAGACAAAACAAACCCGATTCCTACATCCTTTCCTTACAAGTCATGTTTTCCAAATCTCTCAGCATTCCTGTTTGCTCTTCTCTGTCCTCTTGCTAACTGATCTATGTCTTCCTCAAATATGACTCCCAAAGCTGGATGTCCAGCTCATATTTTGCTACTTTGGATATAGGGGGACAATGAGGCAAACAGAATTAGCGTGAGATGAGGAGCTGATTTTTAATCCTCTGAGCTGGATAGCACAGCTGCAGGGGCTTAGGAGAAAAAAGAGCCGAAGCGGGAGCTCACTGAAGCACTGAACATCAAATTGCATCAATTCCTAGTTATGACCAACTTTTGAATTATGCCAAGTCCTAATTAACCATGAGGTTATTACTCTACTCAGATGGATATTCACCTGTACATTCACCTCCAGTGGGGTTTCAGGGGCAGCGTGGAAAGTTTGCCTTGCTTCAGCTCAACTCCTGGCAGCCCCTCTGCCTCTCCACAGCATTCCTGCAGTCCCATTCTGCGTGGATCATCAACAGATACTGCTGTGCTGACTGGGGGAACAGGGGGAGGACACTGTTGTCATGTCCATGTTCTATCTGTCATCTACTGGTAGCTATTTATACTGCGCTTATCGCTGCAGTGGGGATGAGCATGGGGTAATGGTAACGCATTAGCGAGCCTTTGAAGCAGAGAGCTGAAAAAAGAAAGATACTGTTGGTTTTTTAATGTGCTAGACTGAGCCTGGGAGGGAATAGCTACCTGTCACAGCATGGGGACTGCTCCACAGGCACAGCGTTCCTGCAGCCTTCCAGTGCCTCTCGGAAGCCCTGAAAATCACAGTCTGCATCAGAAACATGCAAATCCCGTCAGGACTGAGCTCCAGGGCTTTAATAGCAGCGTGTTTTATTCAGGCTGTTTCTCCTGTGCTGTACGTTGTCCTTTACGTGGTTTTGGGATTTAAAGCCTGTTTTTCATAACAGTGTTTCTTCTAGCATTCCAGCCAAAATCTTTTTTCCATGCCTCTACATTCCAGAAAAGGTGTGGGTTTGTGCACTGTCCTCCTATGGCTGTGAAATCTCTGAGTGTCCATTAAGAGTGACAATTAGTTTTATTGTCTGCGGTAGTAGTGCTAGTGAAAGGGTGGGAGCAGTATTTGATGGGGCTGTGTAGCACAGGTAGAGCCAGAGAGCAGGATGTGGCAGCACCTAGATTATTGATTTTGATTTTCTCTTCATTTTGTTTTTCCCCTCAATTTATTTGTAAGGGAGCATCTTTGCCTTTCATTGTTATAAACTCCGCTGTGCAGGAGGTTCAAACGAAACCATTTAATTTTGCAATCCTCCACTTCCCTCATGAAAAAACCCTTCCCCAAACACATATTGGAGTACACGTTCAGTGCTACTGGTGATGGGAAATTAAGGGCCATTTTTGAACAGATTCATTTCTCCAGACAGCCCTGCCATTGGCAAATCCAGTTAATGGTACTACACAATTTTAGAGAACATAGTGAAATTCTATATCTATTCATTCACCTGCGGAATAACTTAACTCTGCATGTCAGCATTTAAAGTGGGTTGTCTCTAATTAGGCTGCTATAAAACATAAATATAGTGGTCAGAGACAATAAAACCCAAGGAAGTATCTTTGCAGTATGTGTGAGCACAGACAGTTATACATAACCGTAACAGTCTTCACAGGAGACTCATGCAGAAAAAGCATAACATGTATGTGGGTATATAAATGTACATACACACAAGCACACGCACTCTAGAGAATAGGTCTATCCATTGTATTAGTTACATATCATCTCCAGGGAAAATGGAACTTGGGCTTGGGGAAATTTAAAGGAATTCTTTTTCAGCTGAAGATGATTACATCTCCATCTGTGATCCCGCAAGACATGGGGTTTCTCTGTCTTCCTCTGTGTTTTCCCTGGAGACTACGTAGGAAAATGGACAAAACAGAAATGCAGAGATCTGTGGCTGCTCTGGAATTGTCCTGCCACAGCACAGGGCTGCTTGGTCCCTTGAAAGAGGATATTGAGTGGCAAGGAGTCTCAGATGATCAGGGTGTTAGAGATGGCCAACTGTACAGCCCCACCTGAGCACTCCAGTCTCTTGCCCTCTCCTTCACCACGCAGGGATGGAGATTGGGTGCTCTGGTGCTACAGCAGCCGTATTGGGGCTGTACTGGTTGCTCTGGTATTGCATGGTATTGCCCAGTGCAGGCAGGGTCATAGCCATGCCCACTGGGCAAGTGCACTTGAAGTGCTTAACCTGGCTTCAGCAGGTCTAGTTGCAGCTTATCTACAGTGCTTGAGGCTGTCAGCTGCATGTTTAATGGCACTGCTCTCTGGAAAGATGAAATATATGGTTGGGTAATAAAAGAAAAGCTGGAGAGAAAGATTTATAATTTTCCCCTTAAGCCTGTCATTCATGTCGTTAATATAGATGTGATTTAGGAGGGCAGCAACTTTTTCCTTTTTTTTCTTCCTTCTTTTTTTGCTAAAAGCTTTATGTATGTACCCACAGTCTGACAACCAAATGGGTCTGCCTTTCTTTTTTCCCCTCCAATATGTGGATTGCTTCTAATTCTGTCAGTCAAATGGAGCAGCAGTTTCGGGAGGGGAGTGATTAAGGCTCCCTCCGAATAAAGGACTGCACGCTGAGCCTCTGTTGTTCATCGGGCTGGAGAGGGAAGAGCAATTCCAGGCTCCTGAATAACGGCATTTTTCCAACCATACAAAGCACACCTTAGAAATACTGTGCAAACAAAGCTCAAGATCTCCAAGCGCCATGCTGGTTTTCTGGTTATTGCTTTATTTGCACGCTTCATCGTGTGCTGCAGGACCCCGCTCAGCCCAGGCACTCACTCTGTGCTTGGCTGCAGACTCACTCAGCAAAGCATATGGCAGTGCCTTGGTTTAGCTCACTAAAATCAAATAGATTTAAGCTTGTGCTTAAAGTAAAGCCTTTCATTATATAATTTGTTAAAAGTCTCAATTAGAACTGAATGCATGGGTTTGGTCATTTTGGGGGTGGGAGGCAAATAATGTAGGTGATACTGCAGTGTTTCCCCAGAGTGGGTGACACTGCAGTGTTTCCCAAAGCAGTGTCCATTTACCAACACATTTGTGTAAGGAAAAAAAAAGATAGTTCAGGAGGTGAAATGTTTTTGAAGGTGTTTCGAAGTCAAGCAGCCCCATTTTTTGCAAACTGTCATTTTGCAGTTTCTTCCAGCATTATTTAGAGATGTTTAAATGCTTAAAAACCATTTACAATGTATTTATAATCTAACACTATCTTTTGCTTGACTTCAGATATTTTCTCTTTCCTTCTTGACTCCTCAGATATTTTTGACAAACACTCATTTTGAGTTCCTCTGAAGCAGAAATATTGAATTCTTTTAGACTAATATTTATTGGCATTTTTAATTATTGATGATTTCTGACTACCAGACAAGACTGTTTCTTTAGTTAAGCTGTTCCCTTAAAAACCAGTGTAAAAGCACTGGTGGACATAGCGAAGCAGGGTTGGTGTCTGTGCGTCTCTTCCCTGGGGCTGGCCAGCCCAGATGTGCTTCTTCGCAACCACTGGCAACTGCTGGAGGAGCTGCAGCAGGAGCTGGTGGTGAACCCAGAACTGCATCTTGCCCCAGAGCCCAAGGGACATGCTTCAGTCTTCCTTTCAGGCTGGGAGCCCTGCGGCTTCCCAGCTCCACCTCCAGCAAACCTCCTACAGCTTTTCCAAGGAAAAGGGAGAAGAGAAGAGCTAGTTCTGGAAGACAGGAAAACAAACAAAAACTGGAGTTGTCTCTATACATTAGAATTAAAGTGGGAAGATGGACTGGTTTTTTTGTTTGCATTTAGTTAAAAGATAAGCCCCATCTCTGTGTCATCAGAGACATTCAGGGAAACGGGGACTGGGAATGGGCTCAGGGCAGAGGAGCAGAGGCCTTAGTGGCTTGTTCTGCAGAGGGGAAGCCAAATGGCTGTGACTTATCAGGGGAGTCTGGGAGTCTATTGCAGGGCTGGTAACTGATCCACAGCCCCCCAGATATCAGTCCAGCACCACTGTCATAATACTATCTGCTTCATGCAGTTAAGGTAAAAAATTCAGATGACTAGAAATTGTACTCCTACATACCAAGTGTATCAAATGGATTGTGGAGGTCCTCAGAGACCAAGCATTTGTTGAAACACAAAATATAACTTCCTGATTCCCCTCTACATTTTATGATGTGGCAAATTTATTATAGAGATAATATTCAATGTCCACACTTGACTGCATTTAAATCCAGGAGAACATATGCAGGTCAGGTTTTTTTCCCATCACTTCTAATGGCTGCAAACACTGCACATGTGACTGCAACAGCACATCCACAGTGTTTGCTAAGGTACAATGGAGTGAACACTTCGGTACTGCATGGTAAATGTTTCATGAAAAGAGTATCTAAAACCCTCCGAGACAGTCTGCTGTGCACTCAAATGCAGGACATTATTTCATGATTCCCTGTGATCCCTTTGGCATTGTAATTCTAAACTGTGCAAAGAGAAGCGGATGAAGGAGGATTACAAATCCTAGTCCATAGAAAGAACCTGTAATTATTTGTTAAACTGTTGTGTTTAGTCTCCTGTTCTGCTCTTTCGAGACTGGGCTATGCAGTATTTTCCAGTTTGACTCGCTGACTGTAGGACTGGTTTATAAGAACTCTGTGTACCTCCTCCTATTTTCTCACAGGCCTGCAGATAAGATTTCTCCTTCAGATCCCAGGCAATAGCCTGAGCGTGTCTGCACGCAGAGGATAACTGCCTGTGGGATACAAACCCCAGTCCCACGCTGTGCTGGTGGGACACTTTGTGACTTGACAGTAGACATCTCTCTAGGAGCATTTTACATGTCTCCAGACATCTGGTACCTTTTTCTTTTGCTCTTGTTTTCCCTCAGACATGATAAGATTTGTTTTGCTTCAAGATAGAATTTCCCCTAAACTGCAAGAAAATATCTGCTTCTTTCTCCATCCTTTCTTTCTCTGCTTCATCTGGAGATGTCTGCATGCCTATACCTAGATATATATCTGTATCTACCTCTATGTATATTCATTCTTTCTTACCCTCTTCCACTGCGAGTTAAAATAGCAACCTTTTGCCAGTCTCTCCATTCCCACCAGAGACAGGTAGGGTTATTTTGGAAGGTGTGAGGGTTGTTTGTTTTAATTTTACTTTAAGTCACCAAAAATGGTGTTAAATATAATTTTCACAAAATGCTCCAAACCTACTGCATTTGCCTGGGTGTATTGTTTTTCAGGCTCTCTCCCACCTCTAATCAGCTATGATTCGGCACAGTTGGCAGTCTCTGCTCAGTAAGCAGACTGTCTGAATCACAACTCAGCCCTAGAAAGGATGGTCTTTCTAGGTCAGGGCTAAATATACTGAGTATGGGGGTGAGGATGGAAAAGTTCCCATTCCAGCTGCTATCCTGCACTGAGTCTGCGGGGATAAAACTCCCCACCTTGCCAGCACATTGAGAAGCTTCATTCACTGTCATCTGCAAGGGGAAGAGGGAAAGTCCTACAATGTTCCTGCCCTGGCAGCAGAGAGACAGGCTCTCCCAGCAGGGAGAGTGCCCTGCAAATGCAGGGGTCTGCTGGATGCTGATTGTTCTCCAGTAGCTGCCTGAACTCAGGCAGTTAGGGATAGCTACCAGAGCTCTTGATCCTAGGGATACCTCCACGATGGACAGCTGGCAAGGAAAGCAAGCACAGGCAACCTTGCTGAGGTATGGCTGTGCTGTGAAGGGCAGGGTAGGGATGACATTCAGCTGTGTTTGGATGAGGATGCCCCAGCTAATTCATGAAGCACCAACACTGGCAGTGCAGGGAGGGCCAGGTGCTTTCTTCAGGGCTGGCATTTGCATGATGCCTTTTGAAGCACGTCAGCTATGGAAAGAGAGCACTCAGCGGATCTCCCTCCAGCCTGGTCCAGCTATTCCTCCAGCCCATGGCTGAGACTTGGCAATCTGGCTGGAAAAATTAGAGCACAAATCCATGTGTTGTTTGAAGTCAGTAATGAAACAAACTCCCTTTTTTAGGAGTGGGACTATATTTCCATTGGCCCCTTCCTATTAATTCTGTAATCCCATCTTTCATTTTTATGTACACATGAGCCGCCTGAAAGAGTTTTCTTTCCTCTTAGAAGATGAAGCTTCAAGATTGTTACAGTTGCTAGAGGCAACTATTCTGCAAAATCTTTTTATAAAACATATTTATCTGATTAAAAAATCTTTTAACAGCACCATGCCTGTAGGATCAAGTGTCTCATTTATACTGCGCAGGGCTGGGGCAAGTGGTTGCTGCTCCCATAGAACCACAGATAAACACGGACTGGAGGGGCATGAAATGGCTACTTCAACTCAGCTAATCCTAATGCACCTTTCCCAATAAAAAAGTGGGATCTAAGATCACTCTGCTTTATTATTGGAAGAAAAGTAATGGGGAGGGGGGAGGAGTAAGCTTATAATGGAGTCAATTCAATGTAGTTGGCAACAAGAGTAGAACAGCCTTACATCAGTGACATTTTCCAGTGAAACAAACCTGTTGTACAGAGAACAATTTTTAATTAACTCTGTATCTCATGTGTCGAGGAACGTGAGCAAACTTCTTTATGACTTTACTTTTGGCTGCAAAGTATATCCCAGTTTTTATTCTCCAAGAATAGATTCATGAGGTGAGTGGCAGGGAAGAGAGGGTTTCTAAATATGCATGCAAAATTTGGTACAAAGCAACTTTGCAAGCACTTTATTGATTTTTTTTTTATCTGCTTCTTTCACATGTACAAGATATTAAACATTAAATGGTACTCAAAGAATCTTTAAGAAGACAAGGCTTGGTTGAAGTTAGTATGGAGTTTGGAGAAGCCAAATACTCGATGCTCAGCCTTGCTGAGAAAGAGCCCAGGCTTCTCAAGATGGTGAGCTCTGTGGCCCCATCAGCGTGGCAGCACCACTGACCTGCCTCGGTGTCTCTTGTGGCTCAGGGGAGCAGCCCAGGAGCTGCTGGTGGCCTGGGGTGGACATCCCTGTGCTCTCCTGTCCCTGCTGTAAGGGCAGGGCAGGCGGCAGCCTGCTGCAGAGCCCGCTCCTAAGGTCAGCAGAACAAAAGGTGAAAGGCATTTTCTTTCTGGTGGCATTGTCCTGTCCTGTGTGTTTGGGTCTTCTCCACTGAGGCAAAAATGACACCTGGTGAAGGGTGGGGGCAAGGCTCAGATGGAGGGCCAGAGGAGGTGCCTGTTTTCAGGTATTGGGTTGGTATGAGCGACTTCTCAGGGGTAAAATAAGGAAGAAACTGGAAGCGTCTGTGCCACAGCAAGGTTTCTGCTGCAACATAGCAGCCACAATGAAGCACAATGTAAAGTCTGGAGATACTTCTCCAGAAACCAAAGCTACCAAATCACAAAATGGGACGCTTTCTCTGTGCTGGTTTTTGTTGTTTGTTCTGTTGTACCTGTTGCTAAGATAGGGCTTTTAACCTGTCTTAGCAAAATAACTTCTGCTCTTAATTAACTTACCCAATCAACACGAGAACCCAGATATTGCTACCTATTGCCTTGTCTTGTTTGGCTGTGTTTCTCCATATTGCTGAAGATGTGCACAGAGCTTTGCAAGCAAAAGCAAGGCAGAAGCTTGTACTGGCTACAGTCTGAACTAGCATGCAGAAAAAAAAGCACAACATAGAGAATGAGTTTAAAAAAGCACATGAGCATCTCTTTGGCTTTGCACATCTTTTGACATTCCAGGAACATTGTTCAAAATGCAGATTGCACTTACGGCCACAAAAGGAGGTTGATGATTTCCAGTCAAGCTGAGGAAATATGTATTTCATGGGAAGTTGAAAAGGAATTAAAAAGATCTATAAACCAATTGGTTTCACTTACAGTCCTGAGGCTCACCAGAGCTCAGGTATTTGTCTCAGTGGGGTTCCCTGCTTGGACCCCACTGCTACTCCCACTAATGTGTAGAGATGAGAGCTGCGTTGCAGACATAGTAATGGCATGTTGAACAGCATAGATCATAGGGGAGCTGAACTTGTATGCTTTAGCACAAATTAGACTGCATTTCAAAAATCTTAATAAGCATAAAGATGGATCCAGGGGGATTGTTACAAACCAAACCAGAATAATAAGCTCATCCAGAATTTACCTAATGGACAAAAGAAGAGATGGTTCTCAAATAATGGGCACATCAAATGAACCAAAGAGCATCTCAGTAAGAAGAAATATGATGCTGTTCTGGGATGCTGGGGCCTGCACTGGGACATGGAGGAACTTTGCAAATTGGAGCTGTGTTGGAGAGAGATGCCGATGAGCGGGTAGCAGCCTCTCTCTTGAATACAAGAGCCAAGGAATTACTTTCTGTATGGATGAATAATTGCTTTTATGAGGCCAAGTCCTTCATTGAAGCTAATGGAAAATTTGTCATTTATTTCAATGGGATCAGCACTAGACCCGTAACAAGAAAATAATAATGGTCTTGTCTCTGATACAAAGCCAAAAAGGAAAAAAAAAGCCAGCATTCACAGCAGCCAAGAGCCTTCTGCATGGATCTAGGAACATACTTGGTGAATCATTTCTCTGTTAGATGGAGCATTTGTTCAGTTCCTGATTTATCTCCAAGCAAATTTAGACTACTCAAAATCGATTTGCTTGTTATAATTTTTCAATGTCTATGGGCAAACTCCTGGCTTCTGCTGTTCCCTATTGTTATTCCTGCTGAGTGGTTGGTTGCCTGGCTCACGTGGGGCTGCTCTTCCTGCCTGCCTGCGTGGCACAACGTCATAACTGGAGGGCTGGTAAGAATCACAGCTATCGCAGTATTCATAGGGGTGGGTTAGCATAGCTCAAAAGTGCTCTGTTACACTGCCTGTTACATGGATAGCTCCAAAACTCAGAGATTCTTCTTTAGAGTCATTCCAAAGCACCTGGGTGCACATGTCGATAGGCGATAAAGAAAAGGAAAGCACATCAGGCAGCAGCTAGGAAGACCTTAAATGGGTTTTCCTGGGAGAGCCATTGAATCAGGGACTTGCAAATCTCCATTAATGAAAATGATTTTGCTGAGACAGGTTTTTCACAATACTTTGATTGGGTTGGGTTGGTATTTAGGAGTAGGAGACCTAACGAATGTTACTGGAATGATCCTGGAGAGCCTTCTGAGTCTTAACGCAATACTGGCCAGGGTCAGTCCATTTTACGGGCTCTGCTGCAGTTCCTCTAGCTGTTTTCTGGGTGGCATCCAAGCAGTAGCCTGAAGGGGATTTTACAGGTCTCTGGGCTTTTCTGTCAAAGCTGCTGCTTACCCAGGACCCTGCCCACATTTTATTTAGATATTCCTATTTGGGCTCTCTGTTTACAATTTTAATGACATTTGGGTATTCTGCATCCTGTCCAGCCCAGTTTCGTGCTTCACTGTGTGCTCTTCAACACTCAGAATTCATTATTTACACGGGCATTGAATGATCCTTTAGCCTTTGTCACCATCAGTTCCCCTGAAATTCTGGGGGCTTACAGGCCTGCCTATCCCAGAAGACCTTTCACAGGAGATGTCCAATTGCAGGAGCAGATCCATTGTTATTAACCAGTGTAAGAAGCTCTGTTCAGGTCTGCAGGAGTAGCCCAGGCTTAGCTTAGCTGTATCATGTACAAGTAAGATGCTGTTTCTAACTCACACAAGTAAGTACAGGTTTGTCTTACGTCAGACTAAGCATCCCATCTGCTGATGCTGATTTAGCAGTGAGCCATCGTGCCTTTATTGGGATCCTTTGTTCTTCAGTACCTTATACCAAAGACACTTTTGGAAATGCTAAGAATTTGCATGACATTAAAATGCGTGTTCCGTTGGGCTTTCCAGTTAATTCTTTCTTTCTTTCTCTTTTTTAACAAATAGGGCTCAGTTTTACCATTGTTCTTTTTCTTTTCCTTTTTTTTCTTATATTTAAGCAAAATTTGCAGCCATTCAGTGCCTCTGTTGAGATTTTTTCTTTCATTACTTTATGGCAGATGAAAGTTAAGAGGTCCAATTACTAACATTTTTATGATAGCACAGAATATTATTAAAGCACTTAAGAGGTTATTAACACCTTTTATGTACCTCATTATTTAAAAGCCTGCCATATTTAATCATTTTAGCACCATTAAATTGGCATTAACAACAACCCTATAACTTACACTCAGAAATGTCACCGTTTGACAACACTGATGCAATAAAACATCTCGCGGAAACCTGGAGGTGCCAGGTGAGCTATGTGCTTCACAAAAACCGCGCTTTTTCATGGCTCTCAACCGCACAGAGCTGCAAGGACTGCCACGGGGGTCCCCAGCTCACCCTGCAGGCAGTGCCAGCTGCTGGAGAACTGCGAAGGAGCTGGCGCAGTGCACGTGGCAGGAAAGCTGGGTTTGGTATAGGACCATCTGCAGTGGTGAGGAACACAAGGCATGGCCTGGGATCTCCGTGTGCATGGAAGCAGGAGCTAATTCAGTCCTCTCTGGTGTCTGAGTGCAGCTGAAGGTCAGGTCTTGCCTGTGTAGTGTGAGTCCTGGGAATCCTTTTCTCTCCCAGTGGGTGCTGTGGCATCTTTGCTGTCTCCCCGTGTCCGTGCCAAATCACAGGTTCAGGCTTTGAGGGCCCTGAATTCAGTGACTGTTGCACTCCTACCTGTGCCTGGTAAGGTAAGAAGGGGATAGTAGAAAAGCCCTTCATTCACTGTCCTTCCAGGTCCCCTTGTTTATAGGAGCTGTTACACATGTGCTACTCCCTCTTGTAAAGCTGTAAAATTATTTCTCCCATGACCCTCCTCATGGGCCCTTTTCCTTTCTTTTTGCCTCACTCCCTTTGCTGCGGAGGGCTGAGGCTGACATACAATCTGGTGGTTAGCAAGTACACACTCAATATCAGCCTCTACCCATTGATTATCAAGGACAAGAAACCAACAGCAGAGTGGCTAAGGGGAACATCACATTCATCAAGTCAGAAATATTATTCTTACAGCCTTCTGATTGTTTCTAACAACCTGCTAAAAGCCAGTGGGACTGGGTGGGTTGGGAAAGCTCTAGCGACACTGGGAGCATTCCAGCCCCTGCTTTTCAGCTTGCAAACTGAAACTCCAGGAGCAAGATTCAATTCATATGGGACTTTTTCCCAGAAAAAATATGGAATTAATTGTGTTTTCTCTTTCAGGCTTACAAACAAATCCCTTTTCCATAATCATCATTTTCATAGATAAGCGTTACTAATACATTTCAGCATTTTAAAGCACATCCTTTCATTTACTCTGGCAACTGCTTTACATCTGAACACAGGAGCTGGAAAATCTGTTCCATGACTTATCTTCCAGTTCAGTAGCATTCCCTTTCTTTGTGATTGTCTAACAGAAAAAATAGAAAAGGTCCCACAAGCCTCAAGTTTGGAGCCATAAAAGGCCTCCTGAGTTGTTTCTCAGATGCTGGCACTCAGACAAGTGCCTGTGTCAAAACCCCAGCAGGTCTGTGTACAAAACGTATCAGTCCCATCTGCTGGAAGGATGCCACCACCACTATCACTATATTAGTTCAGCCATTTGAGAAGAGTAAATGTCAGTATTTGAAACTCCGAAGGGTCAGGGCATTCAGCTGTTAATGAGACTGCCTGTCCACAGCCAAATCCCCTGTGTACGTGATCTGCAGGCACTCCCCTATTTCCATTGCCCTTGGAGGGATAGATTAATATGTGCAGTGCAGCCACACTTGGGTTTGGTTTGCTGTTTGTATTACATCTGTATCTGCAGGAGTTGAATGCGGGTAGGTCTTCAGGTCTGTTAAACAAATTACAGGAGCCTTTAAACATCACGCATTGGGCTTTGTCCCCCACAGCCAGCACGCAGCTTGCTCAGGTGTGAGCAGAGGGGAGGGAACAAGGCTCCCTGCCAGTGCCCCCCTCCAGCAGAGCCAACTCCCTCGTTAGGTGGAAAGGCGGGGGGTTAATTAGCATGTATTAGTGCAGGGTTTAACCGCAGTGCCCTGGCCCTGAGCACAGAGCTGGGTCTTGTTTCCTCCTCTAAGTCTATCCCCAGATGCCTCCAATCCCTCTGGAGTTCCCTGCCCCTCCTTCCCGCAGCTCCCCACCTCTTCTAAGGCTTTTCATGCTTGTTGTAGCACCTTTTCTTGGTAATCCGTGAGCTGAAGCAAGAGTATGGTGTAAGGCACTTTATTTTTCAGAACAGTTTAAAAGTGAGTGCATGGGATTTGAGCTCTTCATTAATTTGGCCCTTTTAAGAACCGACCCCTTTGCACAGCCAAGGGCCTCTCACAGTGCTGGCTTTGCCGTAACCTGCTCTGCTGTGCCGTGGTGTTGGAGCAGGACAGGACCTGGGCCACGGGATGCTCCCTGCTGCGCTGGCTGCCCGCGGGAGAAGGCAGGCTGTGTGTCCCATATCTGCCTGCCCCTCTCTACAGGCTCTTGCCAGCCGAGGGGGACAGCCAGGAATGCTGCTGCGGGACCTGAGTGGTTATGGGTGTGCAGTGGCTCTGGTGGCAAACTGAGTGAGCCCAGTGAGTGAGCGCTGGGCGCCAAGGGGAGATCAGAGGTGAGGAGCTGCTGTATATTTGTATGTATTGCCCTGTATCATGAGGGGAGAGCAGGGGCGGCCTTGAGGGGAGATCAGGAGGGGAGAAGTGGGGTGGTTGTGAGGAGAGATTGTGAGATGAGAGCAGGGGCAGGCATGGCTGTGAGGGGTGGCCATGAGGAGAGATCTTGAGGGGACATGAGGGGTGGCCACGGGAGGCAGGGGCAGCAGCTGTATAGTGTGGGACATTGTGAAGGGGCAGATGAGGGGTGCCTGTGACTGGAGATCATGAGGGGAGATCAGTTTGCCCTTAGTGACATGGGTTAGTGGTGGGCTTGGCAGCCCTGGAGTAACGGTTGGACCTGATGATCTTTTCCAACCTAGTTGATTCTGTGATTCTATTTGTAAAATGGCAAAGCCCAGGTCCTGTCTGTGTGAGCTGGATCAGTTCTATCAATGCAGTTGCAGCAACATGTTACTATTGTATTCAATGCTTCAGAATAGCTCCCATGTGGCCTTTCCTATTAAGCTTTCATTGCCAAAAGACTTTTATTTTTTTACCTTATGGGCAGAGAGCTAATACATGCTAACGGCTGTTCTGCAAAATCCGGTGGTGACGAGACCGGAGCCCTACAGGCAGTGCTGCTCGGTGAGACCAGCCAGGGACCACTTGGAGCTGCGCAAGTGAAATGGTTATTTCAGGCCCACTATTGCTCCTTACCTGCCGAGTTAGCTTAACAACCCATCTCAGCACTTGCTCTGCTTGTGCAAACGCACCTCACTGGGGCATTCAGCCCAGCCTGCGCAGCCAAGCCAGCAGAAGTTTCTAGTTTAGCCTGTCCTTCATCGGTCGAGGGGACCATCTCCTCAGCAAGTGGAGCTATGCAATTTGGCTGTGCCTTGCACCCAGGCTGGTGCAAACCCAGCATCGTTTATCACCTGCGTGTATGATGGATGAGGTGATACAAATTGGTGGCTTTGGTCCATTACTGTTAGAACCAACTGATCTCTTTATTGGCAACCACAGCAGGAAGTGTGGAAAAGGCTCCTTGTGCCTTGTGGCACCTTTTTCTCCTTGGAGGATGCTGCTATTCTTGAGCAGGGACTGTGAGCAATTAGCACAGTGACCCTTGAGACCTTGCTGTCTCTGCTATCTAGAGCTGTTCCTGCTCAGCTAGGGCTTGGTGGATGCTCCAGATTACAAACTGCAAGGCCCAAAAGCTGGCTCCCTGGTGAATTATTGCCCAGGGACCTCCAGGCAGGTGATGCAGATCCCACAGCCGCTCTCCAGCCTGAGCTGCATGTCTGCTTAGAGGCTGGTTTGCAGCACTGAGGTATTTGCAACTGTGAGTGAATCTTCTTTTCTGCTCCAGATCCCACAATTTGCTCTGCAGCACTTGTGCAGCTCACCCTGTGCTTGCCACAGGTTTGGGGTTTCAAGTTAAAGTTAGCCCTGGCTTTTGAGGTCTATTCCAACCCATTTAACCCTGAGCTTTTTGTGGAAAACCAAGATGGGAAATTTAAAAGCCTGCATCAGCTCCTGTAACTCGCAAAGGAAACAGGAAAGCTACAGTAAACTTTACAGTCAGAAAAGAAAGAGCTGTGCTTTATAGAAACCCTCACTTTGTTCAAAGACAGTTTATTATCAAAGGATAAGTTTAGGTGACAGTTGTTGCTGGGGTATTTTGTGCTGGTTTTTAATTACTACTACTTTTTTATTATACAGCATGATCCTTGAGCAGATACTCATATAAGCAAGATTCGCTCATCATTCCTCTTTAATTCCACATCGTGTCACTTTGGAAGGGAAATGGCTTGGTAAAAGCCAGAGAGTTCAGATTTGATGCTGGCAGATCGTTATGAAATATTCACAAGGCATTTAGTTTAACTCAGTGCTAATTGAACACTGACAGCACAAGTTACTCCTGCCTGCAGCAATAGTCTATCACGTTTAGGCAAGTGGCATTCCTTCGCCTTTGATGCTCTCCTGGATAGGAGGCTGTAAGGGAGCACAGTCAATAACCAGGAGGCCCTTGGGTGAGCAGCATTAGAGATGGGTCCTGCACTTCTGGTGCAGGGAGGATCATCTGAAGCTGGTGAGAGTTTATTTGCAGAGGCTGTGATAAGACCTCAGCTGTCTATGTGGAATTGCTCAGTATTATGTGAGGGGTCAGCTGAAATTAATACAGGTCTTTTAGTATTCTGAAAGATACCTTCCTCAGTGAAGACACTTGAAAGCAAGACTATTTGCAGATGAGCTAATGTCACTTTTCTGATGCCACGACCCAAAGGCCTCTCTTGCCCTGACATAAGAGGGTTTCCACGGCAGTTATAGCTGTACTGGTGTAACAGGGCATTTTAATATGGAGACATGGTCTTATTTACTTCTTTCATTTTTATTTCTATAGCTCAACATACTGTTTACTGATATTTGCGAGTTTGTTGCTTATTTGTAAGTTCAGCTTCCCCATGCACATTTGATAACAGGAATTTTCAGACTATTTTAATTGTCTCTTGTTTCAGAACCGAGCAGAGTTTAAAACAGTATTTAAAGCCATTATTTTAGTCATCAGACTTGGTGTATGGCCTAAATAGCTTGGATCAAAACTCAGTACCCAGCTTTGCCTGAAACCCTCTGCCCATCTGTGGATGCAGTCATCTGCCTTGGATGCCTCAGTTTCCCAGCTATGGAGATAGCCCAAGTTGTTAATCAAGGACATTTCTCATCTTCCTGTTTGGAGGGGTTTGCTCCAAGTTTCTCCTGCGCTGTTAGCACAGGGGGTGCATAGTGGAAGTGTGCAGGAACAGCTGCCTCCCCATGGACCTTGCTCCCTTCTTTGCACTGCAGTCTATGACAGCCACTTTGTCACTCTTAGTGTAGCTGAAGGACGAAGTGACTTCCACTTGTAGCAACATGCTAGAAAAGTGACCCATAACATTTTTAATCCCCTGGTGGAAATGTGCCCCCCTGCCCAGTTCACCTATCCTGAGGAGTTAGACTGAAGATAGACACATAGGAGAAGGTGTAAATGAAACTGTGACTGTAAGTTGAGGTGCCGGTGACTTAGACTACAGGAGTTCATCTAGCAAATGGCATGGTGACTCTGAGCTCTGACATAACTGCTTGCTGGCTGTAGAAGAGCAGACAGTAGTGCAACCACCATGACTAACCAAAGTAGTAGCAGTACTATCTCAGAGTTCCAGCAGCTCAAAGGAGTGAAGACCTATTGTTCAGTGCCTGTACAAATGCAGGGCAAATGGGCATCCCCTTTCCCTGTAGTCCTCACAAGGAAGCTACAGATGGGTGTGAAGAGCCAAGGAAGTTGAGTTGAAGTGTGAGTAACATTGCACAGGCCGTAGTCGCAGCACACACTGCTGCTGAGGCTTTGTTTTTCCTTTTTATACCAAAATCATTGGAAAAGGGGAGAGTTAAGAAAGGATTTAAAGGAGTTAGCTGTGACTTCTTTGTGGCTTGGGGTAGGGTGGAGGGTGAAGGACAGTTTCTGAGCTGGGCAGATTGGAAGCAGCACCTGATGACTTGGGGTGATTCCCATTTCAGTTACCTCCAGTGCCAGTCTTGGAGGACTTCAGGATCAGCCCTGAGGAGCTTCTGTGAGGTGTGGGGGACACCCAACTGGGATTGCAGGGATGCGTGATCAGGTACATATAAGCAACAGAGAAAAAGATCTTTTCAGTAGCAAGAGCTCTTTTCAGCCCATGCAGAATCTGGATATAAGGTCATAGCTGAGCTGAAAACCACAGAAACTGAGCTTTTCTGCCCTCCAGTTTCATGTGAGTTGGCTAATGGCTCTAGATAGCAATCTGCTGTAATAACACACCTTGCTTTCAGGAAAGACATGGTCTTAAATATGTTTGCAAAAGCCAAGAATGCAATACTGGACTAAAAGAGCTTCCAGAATTCCTCTCTGGAAGGACACCCCTTCCCACCTTGGACTGCTGAATATTGCTCTCCCAGTAGTACCTGGAGTCCTTGGGAGGGCTGAATAACCTTACAGCCACCCTATGCCTATATAAAACATCCTCACTAGAAGAAGCATAGGGAGAGATGTGAAATGTCCCGTTGTCCACAGGGTCCCGCTCCAACTGGCTTCCACAAGCATTGCTCTTCAGGAGGGGAAAATAAATGAGGTTTTCAAAACTGTTTAACTTGATTCATTTCATCCTGGGCTAGAGCAAGGCAAATAAGACAGTGGGAGGACTTCACTGATAAAGTTTTTTGGTGTTTTTTTAATTCTCTGAAGCAGAGAATACCCGAAGATAACACAACAGCAAATTACTGCATATTTTAAACCCTTGTAGCTAAACATTCCCTCCTGGGGCTGCGCCAGGTATCTTGCAGTGCCAGTGAAAATGGGATACAGATGTTCACTTGTTTGGATGGAGACACTGCAATAATTCATGCCTGCTACAAATGATAGGATGCCTCATGCTTACAAAAGAATATCCCAATCTTTTTGTCAGTAGTCAGAAAATATATTCTGTGTACCTATGTTAAGGAAATTGAGGCCTGTAAAACACCTGGAAGCGTGGTTTTCAGTTTCCAAAATGTAACTTCTATTGTAGTGATGCAGCCTGTGCTGGTAGAAGTGCTACTACCATGGGTGTCATCACTCAGGGGAGTGAGTCGAGGTCTGGGACACATATATGGAGTGTTAAGCACCTGCTGCTAATTGAGTATGAACAGAGGACCTGAGCTGCAGAGCAGCGGAGATTTGGGATGTTGTGTTGGGTTTTTTTACAACTTTAGCTTTGAATACTTGCCTATTTTTGTAACTTAGGTGGTTTTAAAATGTTATGTGTGAGTTTGAACTTGCTTGTGGTGGAACCAGTCCATAGTAATGGTGTTCAGGAATGTGATCTGTCTGTTTTGATGGATGGAAATGGGAGCTGCATACCCCCAAAATGCACAGGGATGGGACAGGGAGAAGGAAGAGCTGAGCCCATCACGCTGCAACACAACAGCAGGGCTGACGCTCACCTCCTGCTTTCTCGTGTGAAGCAGGTAACTGCAAAACTGGCATCTGCCAGAAGAATTTGTTAGCATACCTGAATACCTGCACCGCTGGTTTCCTGCTGGTGTGCTCCTGTCAGCAGAGGCACAAACAGGTTCACACCTGCTGTATAGCTCCAGGTTGAAGGAGTGCATGTGCAGATTTGGCAGGTAGGGACTGCCCTCCTCAAATTAGACTCCAGTGCTTGCAATGGGAGCTCTCTGCTTTCCCTGCTGGTCTGTTTTTCACTTGCTTCTCGCAATGCCCAAATTAAGATGAAGATTTTTATTATTATTATTATTTAATAATCTTAGCTCTGCTTCCTGCTGAGGCTGTAACTGGATCCAAACCTGCGCTTCTGGGAACCCAGCACCGATGCTGTGTGAAGGTTTTAAAGGTGTGCACAGTTTTTCCCTCTCGCTCCCCCAAATTTTATTTTCTCGGTAGTTTTTCTGCAGTGGGTTTGGGCTTGACACAGCTGGCACAGTTTGGGATGGAATGACTTATTCTTCAGGTTTATCTGGGAGGAGTTTAACACTCGCTTACCTTTCTCAAAATGTAGGTTGCCTTTTAGCTGGACTCTCATTTTGAAGCAACCCCCCCCTGAAAATCTCTTGATTCAGTAGCACTGAGGAACAGTGCTTTATTTCCCTAATTTTTTTTTTTCAACTGTTTTTCTTGGCTTGAAACACTCACCAGATTTTTTTTCCAATTTAATGAAAAGTTTTGGCATTCTGAAATGGCATCTTTTGCAGGACTACTGTTAACTGATTGTTTTCCCCCATTACTGTTTACTACACTGAGTTTTGCACATCAGTGCAGACCACGGACAACCCTAGCTAGCCCTATACATTAGAGTAGTGATTTTTTCAGTCCTCACCAATATGCAGACCATTCAGAACTTTCCAGGGGAAACGTGGATCCCTGAATAACACATTTCTGGCTGCTAACAGCCAAATACCTGTTCTCATATCTCTGTGGACCCCTTGAAGTCCCCAGGCCCCCAGAAGTTCACAGAGCACAGCTAAAAACTGCTTCAGGTTCACTCCCACTTGCTCACATAATGTAGTAGTTCAGCAAATACACGCTGCCCCACTGGTATCTCTTCAGTGGAGCTAGTCTCACCCAGAAATAAAGGCAAGGTCTATTTTTTTCCTCTGTAAGTATGTTCAAAACATGAATTTCCATGAGTTTCCAACATAAGACCTATATCTGCATGGTAAGTAGAGTCACTTTCACTTGCAAATGAGGTTGGATCTGCTAAAAAATCTGCTAATTTGCAATAAAAATAGCATCCATCTTTGCTCTGCAAATATAGCCTCTTTGAAAACTGTCCCATTTTCAGAGCCGTAGCAGCTTGTAGGATGCAGAAAGGGGAAGGAGGAAATACCTTGCATTTGAAGTCACTTTGTATTTCTCCAGGACTATTTCACACACCTTTAGTCATTACGTTGCTTTTTGTGTTGTCATGATAATTTTCGCAGCACCAGACTGATCTAAACAGTGTGACTGTGCTGCAGAAGCAAGGGAAGCTGGATTGATTGGGAGGGAGAAGGATTTGTTCAGACATAAATATCTCCTGCCATATTGAGGGGAGTTTGAAAAAAAAAAGAAGAAAAATGGCCAGCCAAGAAATTGCTTTTTGTAGGAACGTTCTGTTTCTCTCTTTCTCTCCTTTCCCTTTTTTAGTGTGTGCTTCAGTGGGAGAGACCAAGAACAAGGGGAAACCAAGCGGCTATTTAATGAGCCTGGGATGCTGAATGCAGCTGCTCTTTCAGGTGGGTGAAACTGCAAGGAACAGAAGACCAGGAAGGTGAACATGTGTGCAGAAGATGGTATTAAATAAGGAGGTCTGATCATGTAAGGTCTTGTTGGGGAAACTGCTGACTTTCTTGCAGGTTAAATGCTTGAAGGAATTGCAGAGTCAGGCTCCAGGAAAATGAAGGCATACACCAAAAACTCAGCACCTCAGCACACAAACAGGCAAAAATACCAGGTGCAGGGAGGAAAGCCAGTGCAATGCCTCTATCCAGTCTTCCTGAACCCAGTGAAGGATGCAGAGATTGCATAGAGACGAGCAGATATTGTTGTACCCGTAGAGCAACACCTGCCTGGCCATCACTTTTATCCCCTATGCATTGGGTTGCTATCTGCATGTCTGTAGGGTTCCAGACTTCCAGAAACCTCCCATAAGGGCAGGATGAGATGGATTTCTTGCTATGTGGTTTTCCATCTCACCTCCTGGTGGTGTTTCCTATGAGAAAGCCTGGGGGCTAGGAAATGTGTGGCATCAATCTAGGATTTCAGAGTTGTGTAGAAAGTGTCAGGAGTGTCTTCTAAGGTTACACTTGTAGGACTGAGACCTTCCATGTTCTAGTACTCACATCTGCCTGGCTTGGCAATGTTGCTTTTGACCTAGTGTGGCCACTGTGATGACATTCAATGCAGGCTGGAAATATTCCTTGTGCTCCCATGGCTTTTCTTTTAAGGGAAGAGCTGAGAGATGCCTCAGCTTTGTAGCTGATATTTGAGTTCCCTCTTGATGCTCGTCACTCCTTGAGTATTTTGGGGTAGAGCTTGTGGACTGGTGTAAAAATATCAATCCACCTGTAATAGGTATGAGGAAAAGTCCCAGTATCTGATCAGAGGTCTTGCCAATAAGGATGGGATGTATTATAGCTTTATGAATGCCTTGTTCCTTACGCTTCTCCTGTGCTAAGGCCACCTTTGATGGGTCACCCTGTGCTTCACACAGCATCTGAACGTTGAACAGAGGCTTGCGTTTGGTATGTCCAAGTTTCTGACACCAAAAGCCTTGGGTGGAAACTTGCTTATGTCTGGATAGTTTGCAGCAGGCAAAACTCTTAAAAGAAGAGCAGCTAATTGCATATTCATAATGACACATACAGTGCTTGAGAGAAGCCCTTAATTTCTGCTCTGGTGGATTTGGAAACTCACCTCTGGCCATGCCCAGCAACACCTACCCCCTGTCTCTGAAGAGTATGGATAAAGAGGAGCCTTTTGGCCCTTTTCCTCTGAGAAAAAACCACTAATTTCTTCCATTTGAGCACATTATTATTTTTTTAACAAAAGAGCATGATACAGCTCTATACACCAGTTGGAAGCAACGTGATTTGTGTCATGAATACTAATATGCATTTGACAGTATCCTATAAATTCAACACGTTTTGAAGAGCGTTAACAAGAGTTGTAGGAACCATACTTAAATTCTTCCCCTACTTCTTTTCAATTAAAAGAAAAGGAAGCTTGTGAGAGTCTGTATTTGTATCCAAAACAAATATGGCTTGGGTCATGGCAAGACTTCTGCACGCCGTGCTAGACCTGGGTCTACAGCACATTCATTGCTTTTCGTCTCCATGACTCACCCTAAAGCTATAGGAAACAAAAGCTGAAGCTATGTAGATGTGATTTCTAGTTCATTTGCTGTTCATTAGAAAGATTTTCTCTCTCTCATTTGCAGCACCCCTGCTGCTGCGTGTTCATTAGGAGAATGGAATGTATTCCAAATATTTCCCAGCTCTGGCAGGGCAGATGGTGGAAAGTAATTTTCCAAACTCTTCTAGAAAAGGGGGGAAAACACACACCCAAATAACCCCAAGTCACCCCCTGCACACTAGAAGAATTTGGCATTTCTGAGTGCAGACGTGCCATACACTTTCTGTCTCTCTGGTTGTACAGTGCCGTGTGTCGGAGTGGTGGGAAGTGTGTATGAATGGGAATGTATCACATTACATGTGGGATGTTAGCAAGGCTGGGATTTTTTTTCACAGGAAACTGCATTTGCAAAGAGCACACAACAACATGCAGTACCCTAAAAGATGTGTGTGAAGGAGTGAGCAAGATTTATTTCCTTAAATCTTCTGGGCAACCCAATGCCTAAGGGAATTCCAGGGAGGGAGGACAGAGCCTGGGCCATGCTCCAGTTTCTCTGTTCAGCCCCGTGCAGATGCATGAAGCAAACTGGAAGCTCCTCAGACACACCATCCCCATCCCCTGCCCTTCACCAGCGTGGGCAGAAGGATGTCCAAGTGCTCAGAACTGTGGAGGAAGCAGCTCTGGCTGTGTTTCCCTTCTGCTCCCTGCGGAGTTGGGGGAGCACACAAGCCAAGGCCAGATTTAGCTCTTGGATCCACATGAAACATCTCTCTGCTGACTGCTCCCTTCCTTCGTGCTTAGCCTCTTGTCACGGGAGTGGAAGTCGTACACACACACACACACACACACAAGGGGAACAGAAAAGCCAAGTCAATATGCAGCAGGCAGAGCTGGGAACACAATGCGGGCAAAACAAAGAGCGGGTCTGTATTTACTGCCTTCCCGGTGGCATTTACTTCTTGTGCTTGGAGCTGGTTTCCTCTTTTCATGAGCCTCTTGACCTGCAGATCCCTCTCCTCAGCAGACAGACCCAAAGCCCCGCGGCTGGATCTTTAGGCCTCTTCAGATCAAACCAGCAAAACACTTTTAACACAGAGCTCGGACTGTGTGTTTGCAGCAAGGCTTTAAGCTCCTTGGTGCTGGCACCCGGAGTTCCTATTTGTTCTCCGGCTACTGAGGACAGCAGTGGTGCTAAGCCAATACAAACAAACCATGAGAGGCTTGAGGCAGCATGGCGGAGTGCTGCAGCCCCAAGACTGTACCATGCTTTGGCCCGTGGAAGGTGCCTCCAGCTCTGATCTGGGCTGTCAGACCAGCACCCCCAACCTGGCAGAACAAGGAACTTCCTCAGAAGGAAGGCATCAGTTGCCCTGCCTGTACCACTGAGACACCCAGCTTTCAAGGGAAGCACTTCGACAGCTCCTGTAAAACCCTATCAGGTTTTCAAATCCAAAGTGGTGGATATTCAAGCCCCCTCTTTCTCCAGGCACTCTCGTGTTGCAGAGTGTGTGGGTGCAGGTGGAGCTGTTGGGGCATCTCACTTGATTCATTTCATAGAATCATAGAATTATTTAGGTTGGAAAAGACCTGTAAGATCATTGAGTCCAACTACTGACCCAGTATTGCCAACTCTACCGCTAAACCGTGTCCCCAGGTGCCACATCTACACATCTGAAATACCTTCAGGGATGGGGACTCCACCATTTCCCTGGGGAGCCTGTTTCAGTGGTTGACAATCCTTTTAGGGAAGAGTTTTTTCCTAATATCCAACCTAAACCTTCCCTGATGCCACTTGAGGCCATTCCCTCTCATCCTATTGTTTGTTACTTGGGATAAGAGATCAACCCCCACCTCACTCCATCCTCCTTTTGGGTACCTGTAGAGAGCGATAAGGTCCCCCCAAGCCTTCTCTTCTCCAGACTAAACCCCCCAAGGTCCTTCAGCCATTCCCCATCACACTTGTGCTCCAGGCCCTTCATCAGCCCTTCTGTTGCCCTTCTCTGGCCCTGCTCCAGCACCAAAATGTCTCTCTTGTAGTGAGGGGCCCAGAACTGAGCACAGGATTTGAGGTGTGGCTCCACCAGTGCCCAGTACAAGGGGACTATCACTGCCCTGGCTCTGCTGTCACACTATTTCCGATGCAGGCTAGATGCTCGTGGCTTTTCTGGCTGCCTGAGCACACTGCTGGACATGTTCAGCAGCCATCAATCATCACCCCCAGGTCCCTTTCTGCTGAGCAGCTTCCCAGCCACTCCTCTCCCAGCCTGTAGTGTTGTGTGGGATTGTTGTGACCCAGCACAGCTGGGCCCTTGGGTGCAGATGTATGAAGAAGTGGTTCACAAGCGGACACTTGAAAGAGCACTGAGCACAGGGCAGGAGACACCTCTGAGCCCATATTCAGCTTTCAGGCAGCTCTATCCTGTGGCATCCAACCTTCCTGTAAGCTTAGCCAAGCGTGGATACAGCAGTGTGGTGTGCATTGTGTGACAGCTTTGCGGAAGTAGGGTTGTGAAACGGATGCTCTGCAGCCGCTGTGACCTTAAAGCCTATTGCTGGGTCACCCAGCAGAGAATCAGAATTCCTTCCCAACAGCTGAGTGGAAGTGCCCTTCAGGAACTCCTTTTCCGCTTTGGCTGGCCAGAGCTCCTGCCTCCTGGACCGTCTCACCACACTGTCAGCTGAGATTCAGGAACGTGTCTAAGCTACACCTAATACCTCAACCTGTATTTTTCACAGGCTGACACAGTTTTAAACTCCTCTTCATCAGCTATGGCCAGTAGCCTTCAGAGATGAGCAGTGGTTGTAATTGATTCACCAAGACTCCTGCTAATTTGGTTTTGCTCAATTGTTGCAATACATTTCATTCCAAACGATTATGCTCTGGAGTCAAGCTTCCTTCAGGTAATTTACAGTGGAGCCTACGTATGTGTAAAAGATTTATCGTGATCGTGGTTTAAATTAAAATGCATATGATAATACCAAAAGGAGAGAGGGGGAGGAAGGGAGGGAACCCAGATTAAGTTTTTAATTGTTTTAATAGTGAGATTTGTTTCCGTGAGAACAGGGCATATTGGTTTCCTTGGAAACATTGGCGATGTATTAGCTGTATAAAATCTAGCATAAAAGATTTGCGAAAGTGAAGCCTTTAGGTTTTAACTGATATTATAACTCTTTTCATTTGGAAAATCAGATTCACATGTGGCTTCTAGAGTCCCCAAAAGGTGTCTTTTTTTGTGTTTTTCTCTTAAGCCTTAGAATTAATGATTTCATAAATTATCAGAATCATTAGAAACCTAAAATTGCAGTAACAACAACAAAAAACCCTTCAAAATTCAATATCCCTGATTCATACGATTTAATCAGATGTGTCTGTAAGTTCTCTTTGTGCCAAGCAGTACGAGGCTCAGGCAAGATTCTACATGGTTTGAGAAAGAAGTACAAAAATTTGGCGTTTAAACATTCCATTAAAAGTAGAGATTATTGATAATGGAGCAGTCGGTGATGTTTTATGTACATCCCACGTTAGTCTATTGCCTACACCACCACTACCTGGATGTACAATACATAATGCACTCTGGGCAGCTTCAAGTTCAGGGTATTGCTGTAGCTGCTGCTCACTGTCTGGCCTTGCACAAAGTCTCTGATGCCTCTATTTTTCCTGGCATCAGTCTTAGGAGAGAGAGAGAGAACTCCCCAAGAGCCTCATCCCCAGAGCCAGCACGTCAGGGTTGGAGCTCCAACACCCCACGGCACCACAGGAGGTCAAATGTACATTTTAGGGTTGTTCTAATCCGAAGTTGAAACACTTTCTTGTCATTCTCTTTGAAAAGCAGGCTCTCAAATTATCAATTTTGTCTCTTTTGTGTTAGAAAAGCCTCGTGAGGGAGGACTCAGCTCTCTGCAGTCAAGTGGGATTGAAACAACCAATTTTAATATCTGTGATTCACCTCTGAGCCCAAACTGTGATGATGTAGTGCATCTGAGGCTCGAATACTGCAAACACCCTTTTTTAAACAAAAGGAGGGGGAAAAAAAGACTGCAGATAAAGTACCAGATGTAGGATTTTGGACTATCAGAGAAGAGAATGGATGGCTTGGTTTTAGCATGTAAGACTAATCACTCAGTTGAAATCATTTCAGCAGCTGAGTAAATAGACTTATGGAAAAGGCATTCATGGGATCATTTGTGTTCCAGGATCCTCCCTCTTTCCTAGTCCTCCTGTTTGTTTGTTTTGCCGTCTCTTTGGTGTTGAAGCTTCCCAGTTAACAGGTTTATTAGGTAGCGATGACGATGTCAAATGCGCAGCTAGGCAATGCACATGGCCCCGCGGCTGTAGGGCCGAGCAAATGGAGTGCAAGTTCAACAGCCCGTCCATAAACAATGGGCCTCTCTGCAGCACGGGCCTGTTCAGCTGCGTGCTTGGCTCCCTGCCACTCAGAGCCATGGCCACTCGAGCCCGAGCTCAGCTCCACCACACACATTTGGTCGCCTTTCCCTTCTGCTCCGGTGCGATTCCGAGCAGCAGCACCCTGCCTGCTGTCTGCCTCTTTCAGCCCATCCCGGGTGACTTCCTGAGCTTTGTGTCCCAAGTGGCACTTTGGGGGCATAAAATAACCAAAGCCCAACGGGAGGCATAGCTCAGGGCACGGCTCTGGCAGCGGAACCCTGCAGGCCCCGCCGCTGATGTATGTGCACAGAACGGGCTCGAGCACCAGCCCCTACACAGGGAGCGCGTACCCGATGGCCACGGCGGGCGCAAGCCGGGCCCGCGGCGGGGCACCTCCGCCGTGCTGGAGCTACCGCGTCCCAGCGGCGGGTCAGGGCTGCCCTGTGCGGGAGCGCTGCGGTGCAGCAACCCGCACCCCATACACACACCGCGACCCGCACCCATACACACACCGCAACCCGCACCCCATACACACACACCGCGACCCGCACCCCATACACACACACCGCGACCCGCACCCCATACACACCCCGCGACCCGCACCCCATACACACACCCCGCGGCCCGCGCCCGCAGCCCCCGGCGCCGCGACACCCCGAGCGTCGGGCACTGGCCCTTTAACGCGGCGGCGCGGGAAGGCGCGAGCCGCGCCTTTGTCACGGCCCCGGGTCACCGCGCGGTCACGGCCCCGCCCCACGTGGAGTTAGAACCCACATGGCCGGGCGCGCCCCGCCTCTCTTCGCTAATTGGTTACCGTGACCCCCGGCCGCCGGCTGCCCCGCTTCTGATTGGCTGAGCGCGGGCGTCATTTACAAGCGGAGGGCGGAGTAACGCGCGTCCGTGACACCGGGCGCCGTCTGGGGTCGCCCCCGCCGCGTCCGGGGGCGATTTAAAGGGGCAGAGCCCCGCAGGGCGTGCGGGATGCGGTGCGCGGCCCGGGTCGTGCCGTGCGGCGCTGCGGGGCCGCGGTTGGGGGCAGCCCCGGTGCCCCGCTGCAGGCGCGGGTGGCTGGGACGTGGGGCCGGGGCTGTAGCGGTCGGGGCTGTAGCGGTCGGGGCAAGGGCACCCGGCCCGGCCCGGCCCGGCCCGTGTTTGCCCGGCGGGGCTGCGCTGCCGTCGCCCCAGCGCAGGCAGAGCCTGAGCCGCCGGCTCTCGGTTTTCCCGCAAGACACAGAAGGAACTAAACCCATAGCAGTTGGGTGTTGGCAAACACGAGTGTGTGTGTGTGTGTGTACGCGTCTAACCACGTATGTGAGTGCACGGGGGTACGTGGGCATCGTGTGAGCACAGTTCAACCCATCAACTACTGGCAGCTGCTCCACTTCCAAGCGGCTGCGCACGGATTCTGACAGCAAAGCTGCTGTGAGTGGTTCCGCGCTGGCTTTCAGCATGACTCGAGTGCTTCCTCCGATGAGCCGAAGGCTTTGCGTGGGTACGTCAGTGCTCAGCCAGGGAGCTCAGCGTCACTTTTGTTCTCCAAAGACCCATTCCTCTCTCCAAAATGCCTGTTGTTCCATCAAGAGAAGTCGTGGGTTATTTTATGTTTGCGCATCTAAAGCGCTTTCCCTAGCGCTGGCACAAGAAACTGAAACGTTTTCAGCTGGGGAGCTCTTGAATTCCAAGGGCGAATATTTTTCGTTAGTGAAGTGATACATTTCCTACCAGTGCCTCCAATAAAATGTAAAGGTAGGGTGGAGTCTTTCCAGTGACATCAGCTAGAGTTATATCAGGCCCCAGATGAGACAGAATGGGTTGGAATAACATTCTGGTGGCTTCAGTAAAAATTCCCATTACAAACAAATACTCATTGACTTTTTAGCCCTCCTGGTTGGGAACAAAACCTCCTAAATGGGACCCAACCCAGTGCTGTGCAGAGCTGGGAAACAAGCACTTGGGAAGAGGCAGCTGTGAGTTGATGACAGCAGCTCCTGTCCCAGTGTCATGGTCCTGCGTTGGCTGATGCCGCAGCGGGAAGGAAGGGGAGAAGAGGGCAAGTGAGTGGGTTCCCAGTGAGGGATGAGGATTTCGGAGCCCTTTAGGTGCAATATTGTTTGAGGTTGGTTATTGACACTTTGCAAATGGGTTGAAGTCTCAGAAGGAGAATGCTTCTGCTGTTCCAAACAAGGATGAGGGCTCGTGTAATGAAGACTTAATTCATAGCATGTGAATTTTTGTACACTTCAGATCATACCTGAGATGTAGCTGTACTGACTTTCAAAAGCAAACAAGCCCTTAGCTAATACTGGCGAGCATCTGTGTCCCTGCCCAGCATTGTTCTCCTGTCACAGCAGAGGTCCTGTTCTAATTGTTGAAGAGAATATTTGAGTTTCTGGTACTGAACAGTTAAAAAAAATAAATTAAGAGGTTAGTCACCGAAAGTGGAAACCATGTCTGGAATTGTTAGAAATAAGGCTTGCTTGAAAATAAATATAGAATTATTCACCATGGTAACTATTGCCCTATTGCGTTAGTGCATATTGATTTAACATTAATCCAAAGACTAATGCTGTGAAATATTTGGTCTCTTTCATGGACAACTGTTTAGTTAACAAAGCTTTGGGGAGTTGCAGAGCTTTTTGCTTTGTTTGCCCTTCGATCACCTCACCCACTTTCGGAAGAACATGATTTGACTCTTAGGGTTACATATTTCTCACATGGATCTCTCTTTCCGATGACATTTTAGGAATTTACCCTTAGTGCTGCACTGTAACGATTATGCGGCGTTGCTCCAATCTTTAACTAACGCGGAAGTGTTGCAGTGAGGAATAAAGGGACAGATTTAAATGTGACTGCACAGGCAAACGCCTGACTTCTGGTCTGGCAATGAGTGAGATTATATTGCTGTCCAAAGCCAGCCCCAGCAGACTGATGTGTCTGCCCAAGGACCTCAGTACCACTGAAGCTCCTGTGCGGCCCTTGCCATGGCTGAAGAGCCCTTTGAGCAGCTCGGCTCACCCTGAAATTCCCACAAAAGCGGGAAGCGGAGATCTCGCAGTGCCAGCCTCATCCTGGAGCCGTCAGAGGTGTCTCCAGGGAGAACACAAAACTGAAGAAAGCTTATCAGTGACAGGATACAGAGGCCAAAATCAACAAAAGTGTATTCCAGAAGAGCAGCGCTCGCCCTGACAAACAGCAGTGAGCTGGAGGGTGGATAGCGTTATTACAAAGTACAGGGCGAAGCATTTAAATTAGCTGATGTACTTTTAATTTTTACAAGCCCATCTGGGATGACTTTAATTATTTGTTCTTAAATCATGGTGGAAAAATGCTGATTGTTCTTAAAGCCACATTCGGTCATTCAGACGAAGCCGGGATGGTGGTAAACAGTGCATTTTTAAACCAGCATTGACTTGCAAACAGTTATTTTCTCTGTATTTTTCGAGGTTAGGAAGACGTGTGAACTTGCAGCAGCCTGCATCTGAAACTGGAGCCTTGATCCACCAGAGCTCTGCAAACTTGTAAAAACACCCCCTGGAACAAGGCAGCTGATTCACGGGGTGTGGGCAGGTGCCTTTGCCCCTGCAGAGCCGGCTCTTCCACCGCTCATCCAAGCCCGGGCACCGGGTCTTCCCGCCTGCACTGCCTCGGACACTGGTGCTGGTTTGGATCTTGTGAGATGCCTCCACCAAGGCTCCTCTGCCACAGAGCCCCTCCCCAGCACACCCTGCCTGCAAACAGGCCTCCGGCTGTGCCCTTCCGTGTGCCACCCTGTCTCCCATTCCCTGGGCCCATAGGTGATGCTGTGCTGAGTTGTGAAAGGCAAAGCCGTGCTTGAAAAGCACAGAGAACAAAGGAGGACTCTGTAACTCACCAGGCAAGGATCTGACCTGCCACAGGAGAACAATCTATTTCTTAAAGCTGCATTTACTTCCTTAAGGCCATTTGAGGATGTGTCTGGGTCTTAAAATACAATAATTCTGAATCAAACATGAACTATGGCCACATCTACACAGCTGATGATCTGGGAGGGCTGGTGCTGGCAGGCTGCTGCTGGCTGGTGTCTCACACAACATAAGGAAGCATGTGGTGTTCACCTTGACTTAATTTATGGCAGTGCTATGTATTTTAAGTACGAAGGACTGTTCGTTGCAAGCTGGTGGGCTCGGCTTAGTTTACAGCCACCTTTTATGGCCAGTCTAGCAAGGTCCGTTGAGAAAGGGTCTCTAATATTCAGCAGCCAAGTGTTTTAAAAAGGGAAAGATGTATTTCCAGCTAAATAATAATAGAAGTGGGTTGATCAGTAAAGCTGTCTTAACTGGCATTTGTCTCCAGAGTTTTGAGCACGTGTGTGTCTCCTTTAAGCATTTCTAGAAATTTCCCTGGCACGAAAGAAATGGAGACTCCAGGACCTGAAGGAATTAGCCAAAAGGCGGGTAAGAATTCTCCCTCCTGCATTACTGATGAGGAAACCTAAGCTGGGAGCAAAATACAGAAATAGAATTGGAAATGCTTTATTCCCAGTTGTAGCATAGATTTTTGGGGGTAATTGTCCCTATCTGCCAGGCCTGCACTGAGCCCTGTGCTTGCTGCCCTGTGTTGGGGAACAGCACTTGTATGGTTGTTCACGTCCGCTCAGCATGGGAAAGCACAAACTCCTCACAGCTCGTTTCTATCCGAGCCACAAGATCCCCTTCCGTGTTTCCTTTGGATTAGTAATTGTTGGGAGTTACCATCTGTCGAGTGGCAAAGAGTAAAAGATTAAACAACCTGGCAATTCCTTGTTCCTTCTCTTCAGGCATTTTCACAGGGCTGGATGGGGAGTGAAGCACAGGCATTTACTTAGCATTAGTTTGTAAGCAGCCACATAGGAATGAATTCCATTTTTTCTGGGGGGGGGGGGCGGGAAATAAAGGTTAAACTGTACTGGTGAGCAGCACCGTGCCTGACCTGACTCTGGACACCATCTGCCCCACGCGATCTCTGTAGCTGTGTACTGGGGCTGGGAGCCTGTCCCTTCCTTATTGCATCCCTTGGGAGCATGGGCCCAGCAAGGACCTCTCCAGGTACTATGAGAAAATACACTTTCTGACAGAATACCTGAAGCTGTCCTATCTCCCAGTAACAGCACTCACAGAGTATTACAGCAGCTACTTTGCACCACCATAGTTAAGCTTGTTTCAGCATTTTCATCATAGACCTCTGCTTTCACAGCCTTATTTCCCAGAAAATGAATGGCAATCTGTCTTGGTCAAGACTGTGCGCCGAGCCCTCAGGAAAAGATGATGGTTTAAACTTTTACCTGTCAAAAAAGTGAATCGGGTCCCTCCATTTTAAAGTGTGAAACAAAAATGGGAGTTTCTGCCTGAAACAGTTCGGCAGAAGGAAGTGAGCGTTGTTGATTTCCACACTGGAGCTAACGGCAGAATTTACACCAAGTTCAGATGCTTACAGGTGCCCCCCCCCCCCATTTCTTTTCCGATCTCCCATTTTCTGTTGGAAATGCTGCATGCGGGAGCTGTCTGCGCAAACCGAGCCGACGGCTCCGCGCCCCCTGTTCTTGCGTGCGCGCCGTGGGGCCGAGCCTGCCCCGCAGCCGGGGTGGATGCCCCGCAGCCGGGGTGCTTCTGGGCCCCGGCAGCGTAATCCCGGCCCGGCCCCAGCGCCGCGGGGAGCCGACGATGCGGGCGAGAAACGAAACCGGCACCCGCGGGCGGGCGCGAACCCCGGACCCCGCGGATACCCCCGGTACCTCCCCGGGCCTCCCTCTGCCAACTGCCCCTCGGGAGCGCGGGGCCGCGCGCGGCAGCCCGGGGCGCGCTCCCGCCGAGGCCTTCCCCCCCCCCCCCAACCCCCGGCGGCGGCGGCGGCGGCGGCGGCGCGGGGGAAAGGGCAGTCCCCGTCTGGCGCTGACGTCACAGAGCCCGCCCGCGGCTGGCGGCGGCGCGCGGCCGCGTCCCCGTGGCCGTGAATGAGCGCGGGGGGCGGGAGCGGGAGCGGGCGGGCAGCGCTCCCGCCGCGTCCCACCGCGTCCCAGCGCGTCCCAGCGCGCCGCGGCCACAAAACTGCGGGGTCCGCCGCGTACCGGGGCCCAGCGCAGCCGCTCCCCGCTACCGAGCGTGGCGCGGAGCAGCCGGCTCCGAAGCCGAGCCGTGCCCGTGTAGAGCCGAGCCCGGCCGTGCCGAGCCGCGGCCGCGCCGCTGCGGGGGGCGCTGCTCGCTCCGCGCCGCGGTTTTCATTTCCCATTTTTGACCGCCGCTGCACTCCCCGCCCCCCGCCCCCGTTCCCCCCCCCCGAGGCGCTCCCCCCCGCCGAGGCGGCGACACCGGGGCCCGCCCCCTCCCGGCCCGCGCATCCCGAGAGGCGTCTCCCGCTCCCTCCGTCTCTTGCAGGCCAG
>WYDI02023306.1:52891-138876 GCA_009867235.2 Psittacus erithacus | reverse complement strand
CCCCCAGCGTGAAGGGGCCACAGTTTAGGAGGTGCGGCTTAACCAGAGGCCTCCGGGTACAGAGCTGCCAAGGGCTTGTAGGCAAAGTAGCAAAGGAACTCTACATCCAGAGCAGCGGGGAAGCCGTCTCCCAACTGCCGAGAAGCTGTCGCAGAGAGGCGTTTCAGACTTGCGTCCACCAGGTGTCCTTCAGCACACTGCTGCCTCTCGGCGATGAGACCTTCCGAAACAGCCTCGTGGCAGGGAACCACAGGGGAGCATGACCCGAGATCGCTCCCCACAAATAAATGCCTACTGCCCCTGTGCAGCCTTCTGGGGCTGAACCACGCCGTAAGGGTGCAACGCGGTATTTCCAGAATACTTTCCTCGCTACCAGACGCTTACTCCCCTCTCCCTTCAAAGCTCCAACTTTCAACACTCTTGCAAACGCGCCGCTACCATCTATTTCCTTTCAATACATTTCTAGCACTAAGTCAAACGTGAGCCTGCAGCCGCAAGGCCGGCTCCCGGTGCCGCGAGCAGCCCAGGCTCCTGCCGAGGCCGCACTGAGCTGACCGGCTGTGCCCTCGGCCCGAGCGGAACAGGATGCGCCGCTCGAAAGGAGCCGGCTGGCGAGCGGGGACAGCAGTAACCGGGAGGCGCGGCGACGGCGGCGCCCGGCCGGGCTGGCGCAGAGAGCCCGGGGCCGGGAGCAGCCCGGGACGGCGGCGGCCGCCCTGGAACTGACCAGGGTCCTAATGCTGCGCCGGGGGCCGGCACTGGCACCGGCACGGGCACGTCCGGAGCTCGACGGGCGCCTCCGCGGAGCGCAGCCCACCTGACCGGCAGCGCCCGACCGGCAGCCCCGGGGCAGGAGACGGGTGGGCTCCGGTTCAGTGTTTAAAAGGCGCTGTGAAAGACCAACACCCCTACATCTGCCTGGGGAGAGAGCACTGGAAGTAAGCAGTGACCCCTGCCCATTCTGCAAAGGGAGGCTATCTTGCAACGGGCCCCCTAAGCTGCTTTAAAACAAAACACCGAACAAACTCTTACTGGCTTCAGTAAAATAACAGTATTCTCCAAACACAAATAGGGAAGGCCACCACGTGTCCTGGAATAACACCGATTTATTTATATATATTAACTACTCGTTCTACAGTTACCTAAGCCTGCATAAATTTTACCCCTTCCTTCAGTGACCAGTTTCTGAAAGAGATGCCATGAAATGAAATGTTTTCATGCTGCTTCCTCACATATAAAAGAAATAAAAGCAGTACAGAAGAGCAAGCGTCTGAGGTCAGTGAAGCACACTTCACAACGGCTCAAAATCACTGCTTTCATCAAGATCACTGACTCAGGGTCCCCCTCTAAGAAATGGCCTTAGAGAAATCCACCAAGTAATGGGTTTGCTGATGTATGTTTCTCTCCCTCAAGCTCACAGAGCAGGATGAGGCACTAACAATATTCAAGACAGCATTATAACTGGCACTTTGCATCAAGACGGGCTGTTTGGGCTTTAAAGACTGAGAGACCAAAGGGAAAAAAATCCTGAAAAAAAGTTTTTAACTGCCTGCGTGAAAAAGATCATTCACATATGGCCTTCCAGAGTGTGAGTTTGGTACCTCATTTCATCATTTTTTGTCAGTTGCTAAAACTACGGGAAAGGATAAATAGTTCACACATAGAAATAAATAAATGACTTCATGTAAATCTAGCAGGCTAAAATGTTATGAGCAGTAGTAATTCATTTTTTTAAAATGCTGACACATGTTGTGAACTTATAATGAAAAATGTGTCCTTCAGAAAAATCCCCGATCAAGATCCAAGAATAAACAAGAGCATGACGTGTCATGGACTCCCTTGCAAATTCAGTAAGCCTTCACAGAAGAGCTACTCGCTTCACAAAGCATGCAAGGAAAAGAAACACAAAAAGTAACCCTCCCCAAACAACAGCGGCTGTACTTCCTCCCTCCTTAGCAGGCACGCAGTACTTTTCCTACTCCAAGTGGAGATATAATACTAATCATGACAGTACCAGGATTTCATGATCTAATCATGACAGTATTAGCATTTCACAAGCCATGTGTTATATATGTTTTTGTCAATAAACTGACTCAGCATTTAAAACTCTCGACCAGATGAAGCCACAGCTCTCCCCAAAGTCAGCAATGAAGACAGCTCACATCTGAAACCCACTGGCAAGCACGC
The DNA here is from genome assembly GCA_009867235.2 of Psittacus erithacus. NCBI lineage: Eukaryota > Metazoa > Chordata > Aves > Psittaciformes > Psittacidae > Psittacus > Psittacus erithacus. The sequence goes on along the minus strand of WYDI02023306.1, from coordinate 136,689 downwards.
ATACATGCATGCATCCCCCAAAGTCTTACCTCATCCCTTCAAAAGTGAAAAAAACCCACCCTATCGAGCTGTCAGGACTCCAGTGGTTCTCATGAGTCTGGTCAAAACCAGAATAAGGCTCCCTCGCTGACCCCACAAATACATGATGCTCAAGAGCAACATGTGCCAAGTCCTGACCCCACTGAACAAAATCAAACTTGAAAGACAGACAGAAAAGAATGTTTCTTGTCAGAAGTTGCTAGAATGCAAGCGGATTGTGCCATTTACAACTATTCCATCCCACAAACAAGTGACCTGTCCGTACATTCCTAGGACCATAGCTTGCACAGGAAATGGAGAAAAAAAGAATCAGCTCGGCCCTTTTTTTCAGAGCTACCTTAGAAATAGTCAGGGTTCAAAAGTTCCTATTGCTCCTTACAGTAGGTGCTATTCAGTGCAAATAAAAGACCGGGGGGAACTTCGGAGAACAAAAGGAGGATGTCCTATATTCAGACTCCCACTAGCACGGAGCTGCATGGGTCACATTTTACAAGCAAGAACCAGGAATCTTTCAACAACTTCTCTCTCCCCCCACCTCTTCATACAGAGATGGCAGCAATCGTCCTACTGTGATTCACTGACCTGAGCTACACTGTAAGGAAATTACACTTTGGTGTTTCCAAACACAGAACTGGGAATTTTGAAAGCTCCTCGGCTGTCTCATACATCGGCCCCAGGACTCATCAGGGGCCGAGATAGAGCAAGACAGCCTGAGCAGCCAATCAGTCACCAGCCGGCTACCAAGGATCTGCCTGAGCTGTCGTGCTGCAAGTTCATCCTTCAACAAAAAATCCTGCCGTGTCACACAGCGGAGCCACAGTTTTATCCTCCAGCCCCACCAAAGTAAGACCTATCTAATGATAACACAAAGCAAGGGTTTGCACTTTTTTCTAGAGGATATCCTTTCTCTGCCAAAGTTCTGGGAAGATGGTGCAGGGCAGATGGGAAGAAAAGGAGTGATTTTAAGAAGAATTTAGCTTTAACCACTTACCTAACCTACTAGGCACTGTACTGGCCCTGCCAAGCTAAATTCCACAGTGCCAACAGCCTCCAGCTGGGGGTCTGGCCCTATTCCTGTACGCACGATTAAACAAATACCTGCTCTGGAAGGAAATATTTGATAGGCATGGATGAGTGTACCTCTTCTTTTCAGCTCTGTGGTCAGTGTGTTTAGCCAAAGTAGAAGCATGGGTAATAGCTGCTATACCACAAGTCTCAGCACAAGGAGAAATGAAGGGTTGTCCCTTGGGTTATTACCCTCCTGAACATCACACCTAACTATAATAGCTACTCTATATGAAGGAGTAAACACAAAACCAAATTGCTCATCCGGGCTCATTTCTTTCCAGCCCTTCTGAAACAACAACAAAGAATGTACCCACTCCAGGGACAGGGATAGGACAGACTTGCACGGCTAGCTACCACTGAAGATAGTGTCCCAGATAAACAGAAGTTAATTTAAGCTACGGCCACCCTTCTGTCAAGCTTGCTACAGTTCCACCATCACTTCCTTAACTGACATGCCGCAGTTTTTAAGAATTTAGGAAGTCAGGAATACAGCAAGCTCATGAAAAGAATAAAGCCATTTCATAACCAAAGAGAAAACAAAAAGAAATAATTAAACACATTTCCAGGAATTTTTTTTTTCTTTTCCCCCTCTGTTTTTTTTAAAGCTATTTATTGGACAACCGAGGCACTTTAATCTCTGAGCCAGAGGCAATGAATGGTCCTGGCAAACAGCAGTCTAGAAATTGGCACAGAGAACTACCCCACAGTTTAAATATGCTTATTCAGATGCCGTTCAAATTGTGTGAAAATTTAACTGTTTGCGAATTGGTACAGAACCAGTTTCAGGGATAAGGCTAGCTGCCACTTCCAGTGTAAATATTACATGACAGATGACCAGCTCAGTTCCTCAAAGGAGTTATGAGGGTCCCATCCTAAAAGCCAGTGGGCAGCATTTGCTGTTCATGGTGGAGTGTGCGTGTGTATGCATGTGTGTTTTAAAGAATGGAAGCCAGGGTGAGCACACACTTTCCGAAGCGCTGTGATCTGGTTTGTCTGAGCTCAGCCTTCCCCAGAGCATTGCCACTTACCTCTTTGCAGTTAGATGCGTATTTGAAAGTCAAGTTCCTTGGCAAGGAAGCCTCTGCCTGAGTTAGGGTGCCTCCATCGGCACTGGGATCCAACGGGTGATCGTTTACAATGTATGTGCACTTCTCTTCAAAATCGGCTTCCGTCCACAGAGTCATGTCAGCATCCTCCATGTCCATTTTCATTGTCCACTCTCTCCCTTTCACCAGATTCTTGAAACTCACAGCGTCCGAGCTACACTGTGTAGCAGCCTGGAAAAAAAGAAAACAGCCTTTAATCCTCATTGTCCTTCAGTGTTGTGGTTTCCGTTGATACAGTGTGACTAATACAGCAGTCTGTGACACTTTAAAAGCGTATGCAGGATAGTTGGTACAGTTGAGTAATAGCCAAAAAGCAGTGTAAACGAAGCTGCTCTGACTGAAGCAGAGCCTTAAAACGCCAGCCTCGGTAATAATGAAGAGGGAACAAAAACAAAAGAGGAAAAAATCCCTAGGTTGGCAATCGCTTTACCTTTTTCAGACCCTTTCCTTAATGCCTCAGAGAGAAAAAGAATATTCCATACTGAAGAAAATGTGGGGTCATGGCCGCAAGACCACTTAGTCGCCTGTGGAAAAGCTGCCTCAGAAAAGTGTCACAAACAAGGAGAGGAAGAGGAAAGGAGCCGCTGTCTGCGTCTGAATGAAGCTAAAAATGGAAAGCGCATGTTGGAAGAGCGGAACCCAGCCTTGCCTCTTCCAAATGGGGAAGCCTGAACTTTCCCACCGGCTTTCAACACACAAACAACTTTCAAAACAACCTGGCCCCGCCGCCTCCTCCTGACGTCCCCTTATCCTTTGGCATGGAAGGCTGAGAAAGCCGACATCCTGCCAGCATCACTGCAGCAGCAGCAGCCCTGCACAAAGCACTGCAACACGTTCGGGGGGGCGGGGGGGAGGGAGGAGGACATAGAGGGGAGAGAGGCAAAACAGAAAAGGAGCAGGGAAAATAAATAAAACAAGTAATTAAAAAAGTTTTTCTATGCCTTCTGATTTTGATGGTACCTCTGATAATTACCATTTCAGAGCACTAGACAGGAGCCTCACTGGCCAATTCCGCCAGGTCCTTCAGACCCAATGTCTGTCCAGGAGAGACGCACTGTTATCAAACCTATCCCCAAACAGGTACTAGGTCGGACTCTTTCCGTAAGGCTCACCAGGAACCCAAACTCTGTGCCTGTGCCAGTAACCAGGAATGCCGTTCGAGCCCGGTGTAAAATCCCTTCGGTTTTCCTTTTCGGATACCCAGCTACTGTAAAATTCACACCCTTCCTCCGGGAAAAACGAAACGCGAAGACGGTAAGGGCGCGACCCTCCGAGGAAGAGGTGGCAGGGCTGGCTGGCCAAGGGTTTTCTGGAGACCCCCGCGGCCGCCCCCCTCGCACCGCAGGGAGGCACGGCCGGGCCGCCCGGGAATGCTGCGGCGGGAGCCGCGGCAGGCAGCTCCCGAGAGCCGCCTCGGGAACAGCCCCAGCGCCCAGTCCCCGCCGTAGTCCGGGCGAGCGGGGCGATAACAGGGACCGGTTCTTGGCATTACAAGGAGGCGAACCGCGAAACTCGAAGGGGGGGAACAGCTGCGCGGCGGAGCGAAAGGGTTAACGCCGGTCAGAGGAGCGCTCCCTACCCACAGCGAGAGGCGACGGGGAAACTTTTGCCCGGTCCTCCGGGCGCCGGGCAGGGCGAGCAGAAGGAGCCGGGGAGGGTGCTGGGGGCGAGGGGGCAGGCACCGCGCTGCTTACCGGGGCAGAGTCCGCGCGCGTTTCCACACCGAAGCCCACCGTCGGCGGCAACCGTGGCTCATCTCTATCGAGTAAACATCGCTCGTTGCTCGCAGCGGCTGGGTCCCCGGGACACTGACTCACACCTCCAGCCGCCGCCGCTCCCCGCCCGCTCCTCCCCCCGCTGTCAAGACAGGTGCTGCCGAGTTCCCTGCTCTTGCCGCCGGGAAACGCTGGGGGGCCGCCTACCACAGCGGCACTGCCCGGCCCGGCGCGGCCCGGCCCGGCCCCGCGCGGCCCGCCCGCGGCTGGCGCTCACACACCGGCCCCTCCCCTCCCTCCCTCCCTCTCCCCACAGCGCGGGAGGTGGGGCGCTACCTGGGGCGCGGCCCAGCCCGGCCTGTTCCCGTTCCCGGCCCCAGCCCCTCACAACACACCAGCCTTTGCTTTCTATATTATTATTAATATTGATATTCCCCCCACCCTTTCCGACCAAGGCGCAATGGCCCAGCACTGTCCGGCTGCCTGGGTCTGGCGGGTGAGTGGGCAGGCAGCACCTCTGTGACTCAAGAGAAGCAGACGTGAGGCGGTTCTTACTAGAAATGTATTTTTCCTGCAATTTTAAGCTCCACTGTGTATCCGCTCTCGTTCCACCCCAGTCCATCTACAGAGAGCATCACAAAAATAACAATTAAAATGACGCCCCGGTTCCAGAATATCGATTAAAACCCGATTTAAACTGCTTACTCCCAACCCTTGAATTCGAGTTTATCCCCTTCCTGAACCACTTTCTACCCAACTTTTGTAAAAACAGTTAGGAAAAACATCTATGTTTCTTTCTTTAACTAAAACCCTCCCCCTGTCCCTAGGTAACAGCACGGAACTCAAAGGAGAGGGGCATGGCATGAGGTGTTTCCAAACCCCAATGCCTCTGTCACAATGTGGTAAGAAAATGAGCAAGGATCTCACACAGGGAACACACAAGCGACCACCCGGGAGCACGCTGGTAGTGGAAGGAGGAGGATCGGGACAGCAATCAGTGCACTGCGCACCCAATTTCTTTTTCCCTTCTCCTATCCAAGTAAGCGTGCTGGCTGAAGGAAGGACATCCTGTGATGATGGCATACAATGTCCTGTTTGTTTATTATTAAGAGCATTCCTGCTTCTCATTACAAAACAACCAGATGCCTTACTTCCTTCAGTGGTCCTGTCCCTTCAGCGAGGCGTCCTAGAACTCAGAGGAACGGTGATGCACAATTCCATTTATAGCCATCCGCAGCTCAGTGCGGACACTGGCTGCTTCAATGCCAGGCAACCCTTGCTACTTTTCCTTCTCCTCCTCCTTTCTCACACATCTGCAAGCATATTTCTCATTGCTTTCCTGGCACATTACGTGGCAGCTAGTTTCACATTCTTCTGCTAAACACACGTGCACTGATATTTTGGGGTGATCTGAGTGTTACGTATTTCTTAACAGGAAAAAGGGAGAAAGGTGGGGGGTGGGGAGGGAAGCATGTTTTATGCAATCAGGTGCCTTTCTGACTGGTGTACACGTTCCCATCCCTAAACCTGCTCCTCCTCCCTCTGATAAAAAGACATGTGGAAAGGATTACTTGCCATTTTCAGTCAGCAATGCTGAGAATAGTAGATCTGTGTAAAGACCTTCTGTATGCGCTAACACAGGAGGGCTCGTGGCAGCAGACATAAGTAGGGCAACTGCTTGCAAGTGAGTGTCCTGGCTTAACTTCTACCACAGTGTAATTCCACAAGAGAGGTGGCCCAGGCACTGGGCTGAAGGATATAAATGTAATTGGATATACCCTGTAAAACCGAGGCACATCCAAAATGAGGTCTAAGGAAGGCTCTGAAGCAAGGAGAACCATTCATTAAAGGAGAGAAATCCGGCCTACTTGATTGGGTTAATTAACTGATGCTGAGTCACACTGCATAGAACAGAAAAACAATGTAGTCATACTGAAGGCGATTATTTTACCGAAAAATAGTCTCACTCTGAAAGGCAGCTGTTTCAGAACTTTTCACTTCCCTGTTAGCTTTAAAGAAAAAACAAAAAAAGGGAGGGGGGTAAGAAAACAGGGTCAATGCGTTTCCTTCAAGGACTGATCTTCTTAATGCAAAGGACAGCCGGGGAAAAGCAAATCTGCCTTTCAAGGAATTGAGAATGATTTGGGGCTGGAGAAGAAGAGGAAGCAGAGATGAGATCAGATCAGATGAAGTGAAATACTCATCAGGATGGCAGGAGGATGCCAATATCCCAGGTCAGTGCGGCTCTCTCCTTGGAGCCTGGGGAGGTGAGTACAGCTTGTGAAGCCTACAGACTTCAAAAAACTCTGTGGCACACTCCAAGGCTATCCTGAAATTAGCTCCAGGTGCCTCAGTGAAGCTAAGCCCAGAACAGCATAGCACAGGAGAAGAGGTTTTGCTGGTGTGCAGGTCTAGCCTAGCGGTGCCTGGTCTGGAATAAAACTAAGTTTATCAAGACAGAAGAGACAGAAACAAATTGTTAAGAATGTGTACTAAAGAAAGAATCAAAAAGGAAACTCTGCCATTAAAAAAATATATAGACTGACCTTCTGACCTTCCTCCTTAATAGAGCAACATAAAAAGACTTCTGTTCAACCAGAAGTTTTCTGCTCTTTTATAGACATCTTTCATACCAGTAGCAGCTATTGTCTGGAATGTGCAATCTCAAAATGCTGTTCATTTCAAAAAGAACATTTTTAGTCATATTTTCATTTTTTCCTTCTTGCTCATAGAAAACCTCAATTACTGTATTAATCAGCATTTCTCAGGCAGCTCTCTCTGCAGCAGCTTTCAGCCTGGCAACAAATCATGAATGGCCCTAACAGCTCTGATCTCAGAAATCCCCATCCATTTCCTTTGATGCTATCACCACTTCAGCTCAACAACAAGCCTGCGCAACTCAGCCTCAGCTCAGCTGCTGCCGCCGCCGCTGCTGCTGCTGTTCTCCCTGCGCCTGCTATAATTGTAAGAGGAAGAAGGAGGGAAAGGAGCTGGCTCTAACAGATGAAACTTCTTTACAAAGTTGGGAGGGGAGATAAAATGCACACAAGAGATTAAAGCAGAGTCACATTTTCACATCCTCCCCTTCCCCTTACCCAAACAAGGTCAGTGGTGGATTGACCACATCAAGAGTAACTACCAGACCCACCCCCATTTCCCACTTCCTGCATGTAGGCATCCTTGTGCTGGTAAACATTTGGGGACCAGTTGTGGTCATTACTAGGAGAAGGTACATGATGTAGTTGCACAACTGCACATCTTTCAAAAGCCAACTGAGAAATCAAAGAAGAACTTGCTTTCAAGGACTGCTGAGATATACTCATGTTTGGGGGCCACGAATCTGAAAACATGGTTGCTGTCAGATTCAAGGGAAAGAGACCAAGCACACTCTAGTGACTGTGCAACAGGAAAAGTTACAGTTGTCTTCTCACAGACTGGCCTGACCTTTGCAAAACACAGCCTATAGGCTTCAGATACGATCTCAGAGGCTTTGTATGCCCTAGACAACCTCAGCACGGTATTGCCTATAAGGAGAGAAATTAAAATCACACTTGAATCTACATGAAGGTTTTTGCAAGAGCATTTGGGATTGTGTATGTTGTAGCCAGGAGGCTTTTAAATTAACACATACAGCTTTCAGGGACTGCCTTTAATTACAGAGCACCGTGGTCATTGCCTCGTAGCACTTCCAAATGCCTTTACGTTTACTTTTGTCTCAGCTGTGCAACACCAAGAACAGATCTTCTGGCTGCAGCCTCAGCTACTGCCTAGTGCCAGCCTTACCATCTCTTTTGATTTCTGTTGGTTTATCATCTCAAGAAATTTTCCTTAAAAAAAAGAAAAAGGAGTCAAACTAAAATACCATATCCCTTTTTGTTTCCAGCTAGGCCTTATTAAAATATTGCTCAGATGACGTATCAAGAAGCCAAAACAATCCTCCTCCAATTAAAAAAAAAAAAAACCCAAACAAACAAAAAAGCCACACAGAAGCAAGAACTAAGCTTCAGCCGTTTCCTCTTGTTGAGGCTCAAGTTTAAGAAGAGGGAGCAGGACTGTCTGGGCCTCCTATGAGGAGGGCAAGTCAATGTGAGAAGCTGGGCTTCTCAGCAAATGTAGTTGAGCAGCAAAGGCAAAACAGTCTGAAGACACTCTTGTTCCCCAGGAAGTAAGCTGGGATAGGAAAGTTATTGAGAAAGGAGCAGTAGCAGAGGCTTTGTTACTGCACTTCTTTTCACTGTGGGAAAAGGCAGCATGCTTCAGGGTCTGGACTAAATGCAAGGAGCCATCTCCTTGTCCCTTACAAGAAGGGAAATGCCTCACAGAAAAGACCACAGATGTTCCACTTTTGGTTACCATCAGCCTTCCCATTGCACTTCTGAGTGATGGTGGTCTTGGGAAAGATAGGGATGATAGCCATGAGCCCATACAGCAGCTCTTGTGTTGTCTTTGCATGTTTCTATCAATCCCAGTTTATACTGGACAAGAAAACCTGAGCACAAAAATCAACCTCCCGCATCTCAAACACAGACTTTTGAATAATCTGTCCATAGCAACTGAATCTGAGAAAAAAATCCATTCCAACCCTTTTCCAACCTTACTGGTGATAGAGGACTGAAAAAATAGTGTTTTGGGAAATTTTCTTTTAAGATAGACTGATTTCCAGATTGTTATGGAGGAGGGATGGGACTGTATACATATATTAGAAGTCTTACTTGGGTGAGTATTTCAAAGACATCAGCCCCACAGCAAGCTGACAACAAAGATGTTGCCACCTCAGAATGAATTGCATTAACTCAACTTTCACATCTCTTCCCAACTTGGCAGTCATGACACTTTTTGAGAGTATTCTTGCCTCAACCTGCCTGGTAAGTCATAGTGATATGAACCATACTGAAACTTTGGACTCTGTTCTGGCACAATTCAGTTTTTCTTTCAGATGCTCTCAAGGCTGTCCAATCTCCTGCAGCTGATGAACACACCAGAAGGAGGGACAGATCCATGGGTGGAACCAGGCCACTCTTCTCAGACAAAGAACTGGCCACAGAGCGCATTTCAAAACAGATTAACAAAAACAACAGCTACACACCATGACAAAGCACATATGGTGGAAACAAAAATATTTACCCACAGATTATCACAGATCCAGCAGTGTGACTACTGTGCATCCAGGACCAAAGGATTCGAAAGAGTGACTGTATGTTTAGAGCTGATTAGGGAATCTGGCAGGGGTGGGCTGAAGGACCACTTTTTAAGCTTCTAAGAGTACAGTCATCATTTCTCCACCTTTCCTACCTCAGGGTGGTGAAATAACAGTCTTTTCATACCTGTGTGTTGGGTGGGGGAGGGAAGAATTCCTCTGCTATTAAACACAACTTCTCATTAAATAGTTGACACCTTATCCTTCTTTAAATGTTGTAATGTTTACTTTGTAAAACCCAGGAAAGCTTTTAAAATAAAGATAGCAGAGAGATTCTTAAGCTGGGTGTCCTTGCTTATCTGCTCTTTATCACTAGCTATTGTTTCTGGAGGAGCTCATTGGGGAAGGTGGAGCAAAGGGGGTTAATGTTCAATAGGTATCTATCAGTTCCCCTGAAGGAATAGTGCTGCTGACAGAAGAGCAACACTGGGCTCTCAGCTACTTCCTGCAGAATGTGACAAACCAGAGAGGGGAAAAAAAAAAAAAAAAAACAACAAGGGCTGCAGCTACCTTTTTCTTTCTTTCTTTTTTTCCTCCCTCTCCCAAAACAACTAGTTTTAAGAAAGACATTGTCCTTAGAAAAGATAATCCCACAATAGAGAGTCCATTAGAGGTATTAAAGCATTGGCAGCGCCTGATCTACAAGAAGGGCTCTGCCCTGACAATAGACAATTAAAGCTGATAAATCTGTACTACTTGTTGCCGTTCTAATTCCTTGTAATTGTATGCTACTTGTCCCTGCCTCCTGCGTCCAGGGATGAAGCATGCTTCTTTAATCTCCAGAGTACCTGACCTAGTTCCTATGTGGTCTTTTCAGGACCTGTTTTCTTCCCATCTGGACTTCTTTCCTCCTACTCTCCTTTCCTGCTTCCCTCCCCTAAGCATTAAGAAGAGGTTATGATAGAGGGCACAGAAAACACCAGAGCACAGCACCCAGATCAATAATTCTGGAGCCCCAGACAATGCACTAATCTGCAATAACAGCTAATCATGGTCAGTTTGGCACACCAGTGATTAAACTGTACTTTTCATTAGGCTCAACAAGTAGAGCAGACGCACACTGACAATTCAAATTACCCTATCAATAAGAGCTGCCAAACTTGTGTGCACTTCTGCATTTGTAACTGCTGCATCACTAGTCTTGCCAGACAAGGCGCTTTGTGCGGGCTTATCTTTTCTTCTTTGAACATTTTACGAACTGGGACTCTCAGCTGTGTTTTCTATAAAAAGCAAGCACCTGCCTCACTCTACTACCATGAGCTCTCCTAGTTGAAGAGCTCAGTGGGTGAAGCTGTGATGTGCTGTGCAGGATGCTGAAAAACAATCATCGCAATTACATGTTCCCTCCTGGTGCTGACAATATTCTTGGGTTTGGTTTACATCTGAAAGATATTTGGTGTTTTTCTCAGATTTCCTCTCCTTTTTTTTTTTTTGAAGAAAGCTTGGAAGCCTGTTAGTTACAGAGCAGAAGCAAGAAAACGTGCATCACAGCGCTTAAAAGATGGAAACTCAGTAAAAATTACCTGGGATCCCTTCGTTTTTCAAACTGCACTGTTCAGCCAACCTCACAAAACATTTGGAGTCTGAGGAATAGTTTGGATTTTCTTTTTTCACCCCTGAACTCGTGAACAAGCTACTACTGTGTCCACCTTAGAAATCTACAGTTATTAACCTTACATGCCATTTTGATAGTGACCTTTCCATCACCCTCACAGAACAATTTTTTCTGACAACAGTTTCTTTTGGTTACAGTTGTACCTAGTGGACCCATTTTGCAAACTGCCCTGAAAACCTCACCCAAGAGGTTACCACAGTCTTTCTCCAAATTACACCACCAAATTCCAGGACTCTTAGAGATCAACCCCGCACACTCAGGGGTCTCCTTCTGTTTAACTTTAGCTTATCACCCTTGTATTAACTGGAATAACTATTAAAAATGAACTCAGAGTTGCTCTTTAAAAAAAAAAAAAGGGGGGGGAGGGGGTGGGGAAAGAGTGTGGAAGATGTCAAATGAATGCAGGAAATGTCTATTCTACTATTAATATTAATGAATCCCTAATGCATTTGCGACTCACTTGAGGTTAAGTCAGTAGAGTTCCTCTCCTGACAGCTATTCCTCATCAAACCACCACAGCTGAAGATGTTGATGCTTTCCCTTTTGCTTTGTAATCTTTAAACCAAGTTTAAATCACACCAGAGTCTACCACAGAATAATGTATTCTCTCCTGAGTGAACACAAAGCCCTGGAGAAAGGTTTAAAACAGCACACATGTCTGCTCAATTTATCATTTTAAGATAGGAAGCTGCCGCAACAAACAAAACACCTCCTTGAAAGTGGGACAGCAGCAGATTGCGGTGCAGAAAGCTCTGGGATCTTTTGTTTTCCTGGAGAGCAACAACGGGGCTTCGCAGAGAAAGACAACAGCCTCCCCTTGCTGAAATCTAAATCAGTTCATAGAGGAAAGCCTGCCAACTGCTAGTTAGATGGTAACAAAATATTGCAGATAACTCACTTTTCACAATGAAGCAGAAACAAGCAGGCATGCAGCACCCAGCAGGGGCTCAACTGATAAAACGGTGTCAAACTCAAACCATTTGTCAATTGGAAGGGAAGTGAGCAAGCTGAAAGATGGACTCAGGAAGTAGATTTATCTAGTGCGACACATTAACTAGTATAAATACTAAGGAAAAAGTAAACACATTTACCCAGCACTATCTCCAGCCAGGAAAGAAAAGGCTTCTGAGCCTCAGACCCACGCTGGCCGTCTAACCACTCAGCTGTCAGCTACAACAGCAGTAGCATTTTTCTTCTCATGCAGGACTGCAGTGCCACTTAATTCGTGGCACTAAAAGGTTTTATTAAAAGCGTACATTATAATTAAGCAAAACAAAAGCGTGACTCCTCTGCTGTTCTAGTCTCCTCCCTCCACCTAGTAGCCAAAACAATAAAACCACCTTGGCAGCAAACCAGTCAGGTAACATACCCCGGAGAAGAGCACAGATTTGTTATAGAATCATTTACTTTGTGCCCGCCTTGCTCAAAACTGCCTTATCAGAAACTTCTGTCCCGGAGGCTCCCGAGGCAACGGAGAGGGTGACAATGCAGGTCAGGCACAATGAGTTGCCAGCAGCGTAATGTGGGGCACACAAACAAACTGGAATAATGCAGCACAGAACAGCTCTTTGGATGTATGCTTTCCACTGGAAAGTCAAAACAAATAACACAGTTTGTGGACAGCACATCCATCTCTGCTGCAATCACAGGGAAGAAGGAAAACAGTTCAAAGAGATTTAGGATACCAACCCACAGCTACGTGCACACACCTTGTGCTGGCAACCCATAATATCAAAAGGATAGCACATCACATCACCAAACCATTCTAACACTCCATCTAACACAAAACTCAAAAGTTAACAACTAAGTAACCTGGATCATGCCCACCTGCCCCCAAAAGAGATAATACATAAAGCAAAACACAGCACAGTTCTTTGTTCAGCTGTACCTTCATGTGTCCACACAGCACAGGTTCCCCACCTCCAGCTCAGGCATCTCAGGAGTTTAGTCCATATGGAAAGCCCGTCACGCTCGCACCCTCACGCACACTCATGCACCCGTGCACGCACACCACACCCGCGCTCTCGCTCCCCAACACACACTGCCTGGAACCGCTCCGAGGATTTTAGAATTTCCTCTCGCTAGCAGATTCCTCCCTCCCCGCGCATCCACTCCACCCCGTTCTGTAATTAGGCTTAACAAGAGCAATTAACAAAACAAACTGCTCTCTGCCTGGTGGCCTGATAATTCTGATTGTCATAATGTATTAAGATGTGTAAGCCAGTTTAAAGTAAAGGTAAATTACAACATTGCACAAGGGCTATTTTGCACCTATTTTTACTGCTTTTATCATAGGGATAATGAACATTCAGCCACGCCTTTAATTTAATGTGCAAACCCCAAATCTCACATCTGAACTGCAGAACTCAAAATTGTCTGACCCAGAAGATGGTTCTGGTGTTTTTTGCTAGTTTATTAGATGGCAGCTTCCTCCTCTTATGCACAACAAACCCCACAGAAACCTGTTTTTCTTTTTGGAATTACTCTGTGACCCTAAAATCCAAGATGTAAAATCAAGTTTTAATGCATCTTCTGGCTTTACAGACATCCACGAATAAACAGATTGTAGTGTTTCCTTTTGCCCACCTGGTGTCTAAAGGCATGATATAGGAGACCAAAACCTCAGCATTTTTTGTGATAGCTTGTCCATCCGCTTTCAGATCGCTTCCTTCGGCAATCAAATCAAAGAAATTCAGTGGCAGAATCATCAAAAAACCAACATTTTGAGGACTAGCTGATTTCAGGTGGTCTGCGGAGAAACTCGGTCGTCCTTTGATTTCAGTGAGCTATGGGGTCCAACCTACACAGAAGATCTACAAACAGTTGTAATTCAGTTGGAAAACATTATCTAGATCTTGTTCTGCTTGTACGCTCTGGGACTGTGTAATTAAAACTGTCAACATAAAATGAGTAAATGTATCAAAATCATAAGCACACAGAAAATTCATGGGCAGAAGACAAGAAAATAAAACCACTTTGGTATGTGACACAGATTTGGGTTCATATGAACTGAAAAAACATACTGCTCCCTGAGATATGTATAACCTGATTCATAATACCATCTGCCAGCTAACCACAAACAATTAACAAAAAAAAGGAAGGCTGGTGTTGCTGGTGCATGATGGAACCCTGCAGTTTCTGATAAGCTAGATGCGTTTTCCTAAGTCAATGATTTCATCTCTGGTGGGTGTCAACATTTGCACAAGAATAATTTTGGGGGTCAGAAAGTAAGCAGCAAATGAGATTTCAAAAGGTTTCATAAGAGTGCAGATTGCTCAAACACAGGGAAAGGAGGGTTTCGGCTTCCAGAAGTTCACTTTTCTGCTTCTTCATTCCTCCTTCCCTGAAGCTGACTCAAAGTTCTGTAAAAACCTACAGCGAACCATCAGACTGGCAAGACAACAACCTCGTGTAAAAAGCCGTGTTCTGCAGTGAGACAAACACTCCAAAATGACAGTAAACTGAGACTATTATGATGCAAAATTAGGCACTCTTTCAAACGGTGGGAGATGCCAGGTGTAGCATTGCATGGAGAAACCGAGTTCTGCATTACCGGCATCTGATGCACCATTTTTATGTCCACCAGATCGCTTCCTCATTCGGTACTTAGAAAGAAGAGTGCTGACTAATAAAGTAACTTTTTTCTGTGGTTTTTTTTTTTTGCCTCTCATCTGTTCTCCTTGAAAGACCCAGTGCCAGACTCTTACACAGTCTGTTCAAATGGAAGACAAACTAATTTTGTCTTGTTTTCCACTTCGCTCATCACAACAGCAACAGTTGAGTGCCTCCCAAATATCAAATAACGACTAATCTGATTTTCACAATACCTCCCCCATATGCTGATGAAGGTATTATTGCTATTGTTGCTCTGCAGAAGGGGTATGGAAGCATGATGACACTAACATCAAAAGCACACATTAATTTGGGGAGGCAGAGCAGCCTACTTACCAAGCATGGCGTATTACTTTCTATGCTCAAAGCATTTCTCTTCATCATGTGTGATGGCTCTGCATTTTGCAGGGTTTCACACTGGGCACCCAGGAAGATGTTAAAATTAATAAGCACCTGCAAAAAGCTTTGCTGAGGTGAACTGGCATGACTCTTACTCAGAATCACAGGCAGAAATAATACCTGTTTCCTCAGAGCAGAGCTCACTTGCCTTGAGAAGAGGAACGCTTCTTACTGCCATGGCTGATTTACTTCCTGACGCTGCAGCGAATGAGATAGGGGGAAGAGGTGTCTAAAGATAACATTTCATTACACCACCCTAATTCACCTCCCCTAGCAAGCTCCTCTGATGCCTGAATGAGGCAAGTAACCAGTAGAAAAAACAGTAATTAAATGAGTAGTTAAAGACTATCATAACGCATAAGAGGATCAGATTGGGGTTAGGCAAACAACTAAACTGGAGAACTTGAATTTGCAATTTTAGTAATGTTCTTCCACAGTTTATGTGCTGATTTTTGAAACTGCAAATAGAAACAGCAGAGATCCCATGACCTGTGATCACACTGGTGCCCACATGGATCACCAGCAGAGCTGGGATATGGGTATCTGCCACAAGCAGACCTCTGCAGGGAAGCTAGCAGACCCAGCTCAGTGAAACTATGTGGTTGGTTTTGGGAAGGTCAGCACAAGCACTGGAAGGGATTGGACACTTCTGCTGGTGGGTTTCCCCAGCTGATGTGCTGGAAGCAGAGGAATGACTGCTTTCAGACAACCCGGCTTTATGCCAGGTTTGGTGGGGAGTTTGTTCCTCCTCTTCCCTCTTCCTGTCTCCGCCCATCTTCCAGACCCATCTCAGACTTCTGACTGGCTTCCTTGCCCAGCAAGTCCTCACCTTGTTCTCTCTGACCCCTCTTGTAGTTTCCCTTTCCAGTGACTCCCATTTGCCACTCCCACACCAAGGTTCTGTGTGCCAAGTCTTCTCACCAAGCCAGTTTCAGTCCCTCCTGGTTCCTCATCTGCACTGCACTTCTTTCCCCTCCTGATGGACACAAACAGGGTACAGTCTCCATCCCCATGTTCCCTTTCCTGCTGACTGGCAGGCCTGGCCTCCACAGCCTGAACAACAGCACGGTGTAGCCAAGTCTCTAGGCATCTCCTGGTCCTCCTCTACAGGAACATTAACAGTGAGCTCAGTTCACACATTGAGCAGACATGGTGTCAAGCCAACTGGAAGTCCTGTGACTATGTTAGTATGGCACTGAGCCCGAGCTAATAAGCCCTGGTGAGAAGCCGGATATATTAGCTTGAGCTTAGCACCATGCTAATGCAGACAGGCAGCTTTTGGATCAGAGCTGGCTTACATCCCGCTCGCTTTTAACACCAAGCTTGCTCGTCTTCGTCTACAATAACCCATAAACATAAATCCCTCAGTCTTGGACCAACCTTACTCTCAGTTTCCCTCCTCCCTGACACTCCAGGCACAGTCTCTCCTCCTTCATAATCCCCTCCAGGTTCAGCTCTTGTCCACAGGCTTTTAAAAACAGCTCCTTCTGATTCTCTGGTCTCAGAATGGTTTGTAGCAAGCACACTGAACATGCACTCTTCTGCTCTTCATTCAGGTGCTCAGTTCTAGACCCACTCATTGAAGCAAGCCATGATGCTCTCCTATAGCTCCTGGAGGGGCTACTCTGCCAGACACCTAGGCTGGATTCTAGCTCTAAAACAATCCTCCTGGGCGTGGGAGTCAGGGATGGAGGTGGGGACTGGACTGGTGTGTGTTCAGGTCTTGCCCTGACAAAGACCTGATGCAAGTGAAGCACATGGGCAGATCCAGGAACCTGGAAGTGCTCCTGACAGAGGGCTGGTATTTGAGCATCCCTGACAACAGCAGCCACCACCCTCCCCTGCCACATATGCTGTCTTTCCTGAGCCACTGAACCAGTCATTTGAACTTCTGCTGTAAAAAATGAGGGCTGTCATCATGGTGATTACTTTTCAAAAGAATTAATGTCAGCAACACAATTTATGCCATTTATGGCAGAACAGATTTTGGGGGAAAATACAGTCTGAGGAAAGTCAATGTAAGAAACAACCAAGTCCCACATTTAGGATTTGGTAGGTTTATGAGCACCTAAAAGTGGGATCTCCTAATATAAATGGTCTGTCTGAGCAACAGGTGATGCTACCAGCCCTGCTTATACAAGAGATCAGTTTCCTGAGATTAATTTTAGGAAGAATCTCTTGGACATTCTCCTTTGTATGGGAATGTGAATATTATCACACACAAATGGTATACAAAGCATGTGCATAGGTTTAAACCCTGTTTCCTTGGCCCGCTATTTCTCTTTCAGTGTCCCAGGCCAAAGCACTAGAACTGTACTAATTATACAACATAGCAAGGTTTGATAAAGACACGAGGATGCTCCTGTTCCAACAAGTTTACATAAAGTGCTCCTTTTCATATACTAAATCCTAGAGGGCAATAGAGACAACAAAAATGCTGATGCCACTATTTTTCATCACTGTTAAGACTTACGAGTGACTACCTAATTAGAGTAGTTTACTGTAATAAAACCAGATCCTTCAGTGACTAATCTCGTCACCAAAAGATAACAATAATAAAAAGCTTTAATTTGCACCAGTCTGTCCTGGGATACCCCTATCTACAATTATTAGCACTATGTGCACACAAATCAGGCAAGAAGGAGTAAGGGAAGCTTACAATCAGACCTAATGTCTTCCCTTCCTCTCAGCCCCCAGTACAGGACAGCCACTTCCTTTCTACAAATGCTTCACTCAGATCTGTACACAAGACAGGCCACATCTTCCGGGGAGGCTCAAAGTCTTTGCAGACATACAGTTGCCTTCAAAGCATCACTGGAAATCTGTGTGGGAAGGCTCTAAAATATTAAAACCATCCTACATGCTTTTCTTCTAAGCCAACAACAAACCCCCTCTAAACTTGTCTATCACTTCTCTGTTCAGTTTATTCTGGGCTGCAGAATAACCTTTCTGACTACTGAAAAAAATGCTCAAATACATAAGCTGCACCACATGTGCAAAGGAAAACAATAAAGAAACTCTACGCGTCCTTTCCATAAAAACAGTTTCTCCACCAACATTAAAATTATGCACAAGTTTTTCCTCTATTACCAAAAGCAGGCAAAAAAGAAGGCTGCTGTGAAAATACTGCTCTCCAAAATGTAGCTTATCTGTCCTAAATCCAAACCGACTTACCTTTTGGATCATTATCATCTTACCTGATTTTCTTCTTCCAAAGGTAACCACCTGCCCTCTAGCAGATTCACAAGTTACTTAAGCCATGATCTTCAGTCTTAAGAAATCCCCAGCTGAAAGTTTGCTATGGCACTTGTAACCACAGCACACAGCACGCAGGACGCGACACTGCTCTTCCTTGCGCAGCGCTCAGATGCTCAGGCCGTGCTTGCTGACTACATATGAGATATTGTCATGTTTTTTCAGTTTCCCCATTTCTAACCTGAGAGCCACCCTGTACAGTGGGATGGCTTTCAGAGACACATCCTTTGTACCCTCTTCTTGCTGCCAGATGTAGCCAGTTCCTGGCTTTTCATTTTGAATTTTGCAATAGCTTAACAACTGTGCTAAAAAATCACAAACTAAAATTACTGAAAAAAGTGTGTATTATTCTTAAAGAAGGCAGAGAGGCCAAAAGATCTGATCTTAGTTAGATCCTCTGCATTTCTCTCATTTCTCATTTCTTCTGGACTGTCAAAGCCAGGCCGGATCCCTTTGAAATACGGTCAAGCTGACAAGGTGAGATGCTATTTCCCTGAAATACCTGGCACATTTGCAGTGTGCCTGGACAGGAGCAGAGCGTAAATTATCACAACCCACTGTGCAGAGAAAAGAGTGCCCTTCAGAGGCTTATGATCAGTTTCTGAGGATGGATGCTGTAACCCCAGAGATAACAGTGAGGCTGGGTAAACTGACTTAAGTCTAGCGAGGATCTAAAGACAAACATGTACCAGAAATCTAGTGTACGTACTGGTTACTGGAACAGACAAGACATATGGGCATATTTGTTCAGATCAATTTACATAAAAATAGATTTGGCTTTTGTACAGTAGATGTGATTTTGCAAATTACCACACTGAAGAAATCTAAACAAAATCCATCTGCATGCTTCTAAACATGTAAAAGTGTTTAAGGGAGACAATATGTTTTAAAAAGTCAACAATAATGGTTAGTCCATGCTTCCAATTATATTCTTTCTTCAATTAGTCTTGAAGAAACTAACACCTCTATTAATCATTTCAATTAACTCCACGCACCACATGACATCCGCACCAGCAGCCCATATGTTGCGTTCCAATCACCCAAATATTAAAGCCTTTTTAATTGATTGATCTAAAGAACATTCAACAGGCTCAAGGTGGCAGCTAGCCAGGAAATCCCAAAAGAAGATGACAAAAAGGTGGGGGTGCTAAACCAGCTTCCCAATTTGTTTTTCCTCTTCCTCCAGGGTTCACTAAGTTAATCCAATCACAGCCCATAAAGCCCCTTTTTAATAAAATAAATAAATAGATAAGAGAACACACATGTTGGCTTTCCCCCAGAGAAGCCCCCTCTGCTAAAGCCGGAGAACCATCCTGTTAAGAAAGTGCCGCGTACGAGGGTGCATTTTTTATCCGGCAGAAATATTTAGCTTGGCCGTCTGCCAGGGAATGCTGAAAGAATAGACTGAATTAGGGGATTTACCTTCCACGTGTTTGGCACGCGTCATTAGAGACTGAAGAGCTTGACTTTTTCGCTCTCTCACTCTCTGTTTTTTCTCCCCCTTCCACCAGAGCTTTGATGCAGAGAATAAAGTATGAGCTATAAGAGCAGTTGATGTGTTGCATTTCTAAGTGTTGGCATGGTGGCTTTTGTTCTGTTGAAGAAAACTGATGCCGAGTCACTGAAAGTAAGGGGTTTTTTTAATTCCAGTCAGGTATGGGGTGATATGTTTCAAAAGCATTCGCTTTAACACAGAAAAAGGCATGTTATTTTTCTTTCTCTCTTTTCCTAATTAAAAAAAGGTTTTGAATTTTTTTCTGTTGAGAGTTTTAAACTTGGAGAAAGTGGCTTAAAAGTAAATTCCTTAAGCAAAACCCCAACCACAGTGTACTTCAGGAGCTCATTTGAAAGGTTAGTTTTGTAACAATAACCCATGAATTGCTCTGTCATTTAACTTTTATATGTTGTCAGGTGGACTTCTGTAATTTTACAAAACCACTTCTTTCCATAAGTACTTTGGTCCTGCAAATACCTCTTAAATCTATGACCAGAACACATTAGTCAAGATGGTTGGTCAATACCTCAAGTAACCCATGCACCTTCCCAGAGTTATTAATTTGTGAAGGGAGAGACAGTATTGTAAATTAGCCTCTGCCCCCCTTCACTTACACAGGGGAAAAGAAAAAAAGATTAAAACCAACCAGTTCCCAGCTGAATAAAAAACATGGAGGTCCTTAAACCAACAGTAAATACAAATGTTTGTGTCTGGTACACATGCCAACCCCTTTTACAGGATAGAGTTTTGCAGAACAGTTCCCAGTGCCACTAACACCCATCCACTGAACTGGTGTGAGCCCTGCTGCAGCTGCCTGTGCCACACTGTCTAATCACAGTATCAGATAAATACAGGCCCAATTCACACATCAGTTTTATCGCTATTGATTCAAGCAAAGCAGTTTAGAAGCCATTTGTTGACATACGTACTCAAAGCAAGGTTCAAGCAGAGTTTCTGAACTGGTGCTGGCTGCATCTTTATCCCGTCTTCACTTGCATATAAATTTGTGTCTGACTTTGGTTCAGCTTCATTCATGTCACCAGATGACAGCATATAACTTTTCATCTCTCTTTCAGTAAAACTGGTTCATTTTGCGTTGCATGAGGAGATCCTGGGGGCTGTACAAAAGCAACTAAAGGGATGGATACTGGCTGTCAACTGAAAATACAAGATATTAACTCCAATGTGCAAAGGGTGCTGAGGACCATCTCCTTGCTGAATGGAAAAAACCTCAGCTGTAGGGATCTCCTCATAGCTGAAGGGCAGGCCCATAGTTTATCACTTATTAAATAAATCATTTGTAATTCATAGCCAGGTTGAAAACCACACCAATAATGAGCTCTCAGTATTACTCAGCGGAAAGTGAGAACTGGAGTTTTCCACCCAAACCTGTAAAGGCTGACAAGCTCAGACATGGTTTTGTGAGCTTCTTCCTGGACCCCACATTTTTAATCCAATTTTAAGAAGGCTAGGCAGCCACTTCCTCCTGCCTTTTAAGTAAACATGTTAACATCTGTGCTAATAATACAAGTACCCCTTCTTTTATCAAAGGCTTCAGCAACCGCGGAGGCTTTTATCACAAGAAAAAACAGCAAAAATAAAGCTGCCTAGTTCTGCTGCTAACATTGCAGGTTTGGCTCTATACACTGCATGGATGCCAGCCGGTGGCTGAAGCAGTGCTTTATAGAATCACAGAATTGTTTAGGTTGGAAGGGATCTATAAGACCATAGAGTCCAGCTGTTAACCTGACACTGCCAAGTCCAGCACTAAACCATGTCTCTAAGCACCACATCTACACGTCTTTTAAATCCCTCCAGGGATGCTCACTCCACCACTGCCCTGGGCAGCCTCTTCCAGTGCTTGGCAACCCTTTTGGTAAAGAAATTTTTCTAATATCCAACCTGAACCTCCCCTGGCGCAACTTGAGGCCATTTCCTTTCCGATACCATCCTCACTCCATTCTCTTTTCAGGTGGCTGCAGAGAGCAATAGAAAGGTCCCCCCGACCCTCTTTTTCTCCAGACTAAACAACCCCAGGTCCCTCAGCTGTTCCTCTAAGGACTTGTGCTCCAGGCCCTTCACCAGCTCCACTGCCCTTCTCTGGACCTGCTCAAGCATCTCAGTGTCTTTCTTGCAGTGTGGGTCACGGAACTGAACACAGTATTCCAGGTGTGGCCTCACCAAGTGCCCAGTACAGGGGGATGATCACTGCCTGGCCCCGCTGGCCGCACTACTGGTGATACAGGCCAGGATGCTGTTGGCCTTCTTGGCTGCCTGGGCACAAGCTGGCTCATGTTCAGCAGCTGTTGACCAGCACCGCCAGGTGCTTTTCTGCCGAGCAGCTTTCCAGCCACTCTTTCCAAGTCCTGGAGCACTGCATGGGGTTGTTGTGGCCCAGGTGCAGGACCCAGCACTTTGCCTTGTTGAACCTCAAGCTGTTGGCCTCAGCCAATTGATGCAACATGCCCGTATCCCTCTGCAGAGCCTTCCTACCCTCAGCCAGATCAACACTCTAGCCCAACTCAGTGCTGTCTGCAAATTTACTGAGGCTGCCCTTGATCCTCTTGTGCAGATCACTGATAATGATATTAAGAACTAGCTCCAGCACTGAGCCCTGGGGAATACTGCTTGTGTCCAGCCACCAACTGGATTTGACTCCACTCACCTCCACTCTTCGGGCCTGGCCATCCAGCCAGTTTTTTACCCAGCAAACACTACACCATCCAAGGCATGAGCAGCCAATTTCACCAGGAAAATACTGTGGGAAGTGGTGTCAGAGGCTTTTTTTAAGTCCAGGTAGACAACATCCACAGCCTCCCCTTATCCACTAAGTGGGTCACCTTGCTGCAGAAAGAGATCAGTTAGTCAAGCAGGATGTGCCTTCCATAAACCCCTGCTGACTGGGCCTGATCATCTGGCTCTCCTGTACAAGCTGCATGATGGCACTGATTTGCTCCATAACCATTATGTTTCCAACAGAGCATCTTTGCTGCTAATCGAATCTCTGAATGGCTGGCCATTCAACGCTTGGCTACTGCCCACCAGTACCAGCAGGAACAGCTACAGATAATTCCCTACTGGTTGTTTCTACTTTACCAGAAAACAGAGTAAGTGTTCTGGACTGACAGTCCCAAATGCGCACTTCCTCTGTGGAAATGTCTGATAGAAAATAATTGTGAATTAAGATGTTGGCTCACGATCCATGACAATGCACCACTGGACATCGTGTGCTTTTCTGTGCAAACCTGTAAGCAAGGGTGTCTGATGTTCCCTGCTCCCCCAGCACAGGGCTGCCATGCTGGAAAACAAATGCCCACCAACACAAAAGGTGTGTTTCTGTTATCTCTGGCCTCCGTTATGTACAATCACAGGAACATGTGGGTGATTGTGCCTGCCACTGGGAACTGCCTGCTCTGTCTCTTGAGTGGCTACAGCGAGGCCAAGCCTATTTCAATATTGTGATTGATTTTGAAACTTAGGTCAAGTAACAGAGATCACTGGACTTACAATACCAGTTCGGTGGCAAAGTACTTGATGCATTACCATTGCAACAAACTTGTGCTTAAATACAGCCTGTTATGCTTGTCATATTTACAGATTAAAAATATGACCTTTATAAATGAAATAAGAGAGTTCTTTTTTACCCCCTGCATTTTCTCCCTCTGTATTTTTTATTAAAACCATGAACCAACACATGTATCCATCCTTCTTTCTCTAATAGTTTGGGATTCCACTCTCAAATATTATACAGATAAAACGAACCTTTATGTGTTAGCGATGCACAATGCAGTAAATTCTCCTTTCCAAACCTGCCGTCTTCATTAAAATCTTATTTGCTTGGTAATCTCCTTTGATCGTTAAAGTTATAAGAAGCTCCCTCCTCTTCTTTTGATACTATCAGTGTAGCTTTTGACCGGAGAGCGTGATGAATTAAATGTATGACAGATATGACAGGTGAGGAGTGCTTGGAAAGGGCTTAAACAGCAGGGATAAGACAAAGCCCCCATTTAAGAACAAAACCCCTACCCGATGGCTAGCCCGTTAATGACCGACCACTCTATTTGTCCTGGTGGATGAGGAGCAAGCTGATACTACAGACAAAGCTTTGTTAGCCACTGGGCTGTTGTTCAATCAGGCCACACAAGCAACTAATTGAAATGCCCAGTTTCCCCCTCAGGATTTGATACACAAGCTAGGGTAGGTATACTCTTTTTTTCCTTTTTTTTTTTTTCCTATCATGTATTAATTCAGCCACCACAAGTTTACAGCTGGACTAAGTGGAATTACAGAATATAAACCTGAAAATCTATCTGCAGGGATCCAGCTAAGCCCTGGAGAGAGACAAGTCCAGCAATACAAATCCAAGGAATTTTGGAAGTCAATCCATTAGGATTACTAGGCCTTTGATTGTGGAAGTTGCAGGCTCAAAATATGGAAGCGATGAACTCCCAATCTTGCTTCATTTTAGCCTCTTTTCAGAGGACTTACTGACCCCATTTTTTTTATATTAAAGACATTGATAAATGTGGACAGATTTATATTGCTTTCCCACTATATCTGCAATGAAAGAAGGCAGGAAAATATTTGTTTTCATGAATTCATGGTTAACATGCCCTTTAAATTTCTGTATGTATTTTCTACATATTTAAAGTTGCCATAAGCAAACTTGTCACTCTCCTCATCAACTAAAGACCACTCTCCCCCTCTTTTAAGTTCGTGTTAATTTTCAGCATGCTGTACTGTACCCAAATGAGGAGTTTCAGGATTTAGTTACTTTAAACTACTACTCTGCCTCCCAGAGGTGAAGAAATCTCTGTGCCCCCTGCAGACCAGGATTACATTCTCACTGGACAGTCTCTCATTTTAGCCTACTGATCTGTGGTAACCAGAAGGCCAGCAGTTTCCTGAGGTAGGTGCCAAAGCAATATTCATTGTTAAACCCAACCATTAAAGAAAAGAAATACTATATTATAGGGATGCAGCAATGAATCTGACTTTATCGTTGCTCTGGATATAATACAAAACACTAACTGAAGCAAGGAGGGTCTTCACTTTCAGAAGAAATTCAGGTTTTATCTCTTTGTTCCTTCCTGTCCTGACCTCACAGGGTGCTGTAGCTGAATCACAGGTGCTGGTATCAGGAAACCTGGGTTCTGTTCTTAGCTCTGCCACGACCTTCTTACGTGGCTTCTGGCATGCCTTGTACTGTCTCCATGTCTCAGCTTCCCTGTATAAAAATGCAAATATTCCTACCTATTTCAGAAAGAGTGTGGTCTAGTGGTTTAAACCACAGAATCAAGAGGTCTGCATTCTCAAACTGCATACAGTACTAATTTCTGCTGTGGCTTTCAAGCAACTACCCTTACCTGCCCAAGGGGTCAGCTTCCCCTGGAAAATGTTGAATGACCAAAAACCCCAACCTTCCTGGCAGAACATGTGTGCTGCTTTTCAAGTGAGTGATATTTCTGGCTGGACGAGAGCTCAGCCTCATCCTGCAGTGAGGCCACTTACCTGGAGTGCATAAGAAAAGACAGTCCAAACTATGGCCAGCAAAGGTTTTGGGAGCTGCTCTCACTACAAGGCTATGGTGACTGCTACCCAGCAGAGCTGGCCTGACTGGCCCAGCTAGAGTCCTAATTCAGCTTACGGAGGCATCGGGCTAAAATCTCAGATCTTCACCAAGTGGGATAAAGGGCTGAAATGATAGCTTTCCCCTTCCCCCGGGAGCACTCTGTAACTTTTGCCTATTTTGCAGCAAATCAGTGTGTCTCTCACGCTCTCTCCTCCTCCACTTTTCCTCCATGAAAAACTCCCCAAAGTTTTGAGTCTGTTCCACCCAGAATAAGTAGCAATTTGAAAACTTTCACAGGGCAGAAAAAGCATTTCCTCTCTGGCCCTATCTCATGGCTCTCTGGCTCACTGGACACTTGCAAAGGTTAATTAAATAATGCTTAGATATTTGTAATATGCAAAGCCCCAGACAACTGATAAGCATTAAAGTTATGAAGCATAAAAGGGTCAGTCAGAGAGCATGACTTTATAGGAGTCTAGAGGAAAATATTGTTAACCTCACAGAAACATGTGTTTCATCACTATGGACTTCAATAAAGCTAGGCAAAGTTGTTACCAGTATCATCACTAATCTACTGAAAAAGACAGACTGATTTTTAGGAAAAAAACATGGGGAATCAGACCAATAAATTAAGGGGGGGGGGGGGGGGGGGAACTGCATTAATCTAGGGTATTTTGGTTTTGAAAATGCAGATCTGAAAAAAAGCTGTGCTTTTTTTGAGAGCTTTCCAATCTCTCTATTAGATAAAATGTTATAGTCTCATTACATATGTTGCCTACTAGATGTGCTCTGACTTTTATAGATGTCAACCCCATTTCTTAATTCAAGACATTTGTCTCTTGTGATCTCTGCGCCTCTAGGTTAGAGTTCCAGCCAGAGAGGTGAGCCAGCTTGTATCTGCAATGCAGCCATAAAATCCTCTAGTGCTGCATCCCCGAAAGCTGCTGCTGCCCTGCAAAAAGGCCTGGATTTTGTCTGTCTGCAGCTCAGCACCCAGAAAGGACATTCTGCAGAAAGGCTCAGTGGACATCCAGGAAAACTGCTTTCAGGACCTTATCTGAAGGACAATACTTAACTTTCACCACCTGGGCCTGGCCCCTGAAAGGAAACAGTCACACTCAATTATTGTCTTTTTCTAGACAATTACTATTTAATCAAACCTCCAGCTGATATTAACTGGTGGAAAAAAGGCTATTTTTAGTCAGGACAGTGATTCCCCCTCACTCCTTTCATCTATGAGTAATGTATTTCCTTTTGCTCTCAGTACCACAAACCAGTCCACACCAGATGCTCAGTATTAGGTAAAATTAAAAATGTGGGCATCATACCCTTTGAAAGATGCTTTGAACTCAAATTAATATACCTAAACCCACTATTTAAATTAAAGATATCCTGTCTCTCTGCTGTGTAGTTTTCCCTTTTATCAGAGGGGGAATTTTAGTCCATTTAAAGGTTTTTTGGTTCAGCTCCACAGACCACGCTTTGACTTAACAACACATTGCAATTTCCGTTTAGCTGCAAGAATAAAGGAAACGTATAGAAGAAACACCCTAATCTTGTCAAGCACCCTCTTTCGTTTCCCTGAACAACCCTGTTTGAGAAAATGCAAAGCCTAAGATTTTTAAGTTGTCTGGAAGATGTTTAGATCATGGAATACTTTTATTGAAAACAGACTCACGTATTTTTACACATTTACTGATGTACCCACACACATCAAATATATGCCTACTAAATTCTTTTATGGACAAGAACAGAGCAGTCTGCAACCTGCAGAGGTTTTGTAGAGTTCAGTCCCCTTGCCTCAGCATTTTACCTTCTCCAGACTTTTGCCCTGAATCTGTGCAGATACTCGAGAAAGCCCCACCAGTTCTCACACCTAGGGAAGAAACAACTGGGGAGCACCTGCACCCAGACAAGCCCGTGAGCAGGGTTCTCTGCTGTCAGAAGCAAAAACATGGGAGAAATGTAAAATAGACTGATTTCTCGTGTACCTCTATGTATATGTAAGAAATGGGCTCCTGCGCTACTTGTGACATTTATTTGCATCTTTAATCTTTTTCGAAACACAAAGATTTCAATGCAGCTGTTCCACTTCTGGAAAGCTACAGGACTCAATGCAATTTGCTGAACATACTCAGACTTTACACTGTACAAGCAAACTCCATCCACCTTCACATTTGGTCTACCCCCTCTTGACATCACCCTTGATGCTACCACTGACAACACTCAAAATTCAGCCAGAAGTGTAAGAGCTGCCTTTTCCCTTTTGCACTGAGCCACAGAGCTGCAAGTACTGTGACAATGGCTTTGTTTTAGGTCCTAGGGAACCCTGAAGCATGCCTTGACACACAGAGCAAGTCCTGGGGGCACCCATTTGTGCTCTGAGGGCACCCAAGCATGCCTGGGATGCTGTTGCTTCTGCAGACCCTGAGGTCTCGCTCGGTGCCAGTGAGGCATTGGAGGGCAGCCCAGCCCTAGCCACAGATGGACCTGCCAGGAGAAAAAACCACCATGAGGCTGGAGAAATCAATGCTGAACCTGCACTACGGAGCAAGGAGGGAGATGTTAGTTGGCACTGCTAATGATGCCAAGAAAATGTACTTTGGGGCAAAGCAAAGGAGCAAGTTAAGCATCTGGGAGTTCTCTAGGAGTGGGTTAGACAGGGATAGTAAGGCCATTTATCCCCAAGAGCTTTCTCCTCGATGGAGGTGTTGAGTTAACTGGTGGTGACCTCCCACTGACCCAAAGGCAGCATCTGCAAGTGGTGCACAGCAGTGGCAGCCAGGAAGCGCTTCTCCCAAACAGCGCCCTTTCAAAACACCACTCCAAAAGCAACAGCTGAGGTGACCCAGGAGTCAGCCACCCGGCCCCATCCAGCATGGAGGACGTCTCCCTTCACCCTCCTGGGGTTTCATCCATCTTCATTTGCTTTTTCTTGCTGCCATTTCCTCTGACTTTTCAAACTTGGGACACTGGTAGTTATTATTCACTCTGTTGTTTCCCACCAGCCGCACAGTGAAGAGCTGCAGTTTCTATCAATAAATTCCACATCAGTGCCTACTTAGCCATTATTTTAATAGCTAGGTTTTTTCTGCTCAGGTATCTCTTAAGCAAAACCAGGTTTTACTGCATTATCACAGTTCAGATTTCTAAGAGAGAAACAGCAATTATTAAACATCACTCTGGGTAGCCACAAAATCACTTGCTAATGAAAACTCTGAACAGGAATGAAAATATAGCTGAGGTATGAAGAAAGTAACTCTCCAAACCATATGAGGTTAGGCAAGTATGAACAAACATCTTCTCTGTGCACCTTTTTTGGCTATAAAAAGGGTGAAGAGGTGAAGCAGCCGGAGTTTCTAACAAATCAGTTAGCTCTGGGTAATTCCAATAATTTTAGTCAGCAACTTGTAAAACTACAGAGCTGATATTCAGCTGACATCAATTTGAGTAATCTTGTTCCCTAGTCTGGTTAAGAGATTTGAGTGGTGAAGGGGAAAGTCAGCCGTTCTCTGCCTCTCCACTTCTGGGTGGTTCAGGAAGGATGGAGGGAAAAATGAGGTGTTTTGGGGACAGAGAACTGGGGGAGAAGTGGAAAAGCAAGCAGGTGTCCTGGCAGCAGATTTGGGTATAGGATCACGTTCTCCCCGTTCTAAGAGCAGACCCCAAAACTCTCATACATGAACCCTCCTCCCCAGACACAAAAAGGCAGGCTGTCCAGCTTCCATTAGTGGACAATGATGGTGGCTAAGGCGTACAAACACACAGCCCGCAACAGGAATCTCTCAGCTCAATAGAAAAGACAGAAAGAGAGCTTTTGCGTAAGAGGAAGAGATCAAATGCCTTCCCCGGGGTTTCACTGAAAGCAGACAGTAGGGACAGGAGCTGAACCCACGCGTCCTGAATCACAGACCTTTGTCTCAATCACAAGACCCTCGTTCCTCTTGTACGTTTTGCACTATCTACAGTAACCAAGAAAAAGCCTGCCTTGCCCTCTTAAATCAGGAATTGAACACTAAACCCATAAATCACCTGGAAAATTCAGATGTCTTGATGGAAGGGCAATGGGTTCCAAACAAATGACAAACCTTGCTATTGCTCTGGAAGAAGGGTGTCATTTCCTATGGTGGTCATCTGTGTTGAATCAAGATCAATTCAGATGGCAACAGGTTAGAACATGCAGAGCCTTTCTTAGAAAAGACACAAAAGAGCACATCTATGACATGCAGCATCCTCCACAGAGCCAGCTTCAAGCCTCCATCCTGGAAGAATGTAGTGGAATGAGGGGTATCGCTGAATCAAGACAGCAATGCAGATACATTAGCAGCTAAGTTAATAAGCCTTACAGCTCAGAAAGGCACACAAATTTAAGGCCAGGGGCATACTTACATTGTTTCTAAGGCTACCTCAATCACTGCCTACACTGATGAACCTTGTTCTATTACGCAACACAAACATGGTATTTCTTGCTTTCTGCCTATGCCAAGGCTGGGAAAGCATATGGTTGGGCTCTATAAATATGTCATGGGGTAAACAGCAAGGACCTATTTCTTGAGCTTTTTTAGCTGAAGATTTTCATAGAAAAACAAAACCGACTTGAGCACGTTTGGGTCGGAAGTTCTTTTGTCTGAGAGGTGCTTTTCTGTCATAACGGTGGGGTAAAAATCCTACCCTGGGTAAGACAGGCCTTTTTCATTAGTAAAATGATTTTTTATGAAGTTGCCTTCCTCATCAGGAAACTGGGCTGAGTGGCAAGGGTGGCCTCTTCTAGACTTATCTTTTCCAGGAGATCTTGTGAGAAGTACCATGGTGGTCTAGATATTCAGATACTTCCAGAAGGATGAACTAGTAAAGCATTATGCATACATTTGTCAGAGCAGACTGTACATAACAGAACAAACCAGACTTTTCCACCTCTGAAGAAAATTCTAGCTGACTGAGCAGTATATATGCATGTGCACACCCATGAACATACACTGTTTGCAGTATCAAGGCCACCTTCAAGCAATTTCTCACTCTTACAATGCATGCATTTTATGTAAAATAGAATCAGATTTTTGGGGTAGGCTTTGTCTTTTTAGTCTTACATTGTGAACACCCCTTTTAATTAAAAAAGGAAATACAAATTTCCTTATCTAGTTCCACGCTGAAGCAAAAGCAGCTGTCTGCAGATTCAGCCAGAACCCTTTAGGTATCCTACAATATCTGCTGAATTCAGGATCTTAGGACATGTATAAATCAGTGCAGGTCCACTGGGCTGTGCCCATTCATACCTGCTGTAAAGAAACTGAACTAGTAGTGATGTGTCTGGCCCAAGTTCCTTAAACAAGTCCTGAAACTTCATCACAGATTGTTACATCAGTATAATTTAATACCTGCACAGCCGATGCCAATGGCGGCAAGACCTTTCAAAAGTCACTGCTGTGTGCTGTGCCTATTTGGATTAAGAACAACTAAATGATGAAAGTATCAAACATTATAAATGGAGATTATCAAACTCTACTAGAAGTGACCTGGAGGGGGACAATCCTGAATGATCCTTACTGCAAAATAATTCAGACCTATCTTCCTAACTAAAATATTTAAGAAAAAAACCCAGAACTCTTCCCTTTTCTTCCTGTATCCAAATAAATGTGGAAAGAAGCATTTCCTTTCCCAATGATGGAAGCGATACCAAGTATTACGTTAGTATTAAGTGAACTTCCTCTCATCCATTTCTGTTGGGAGTTAATGTCATCTGACTTAGACGTGATTAATAAAGGTGGGCTCTTCAGTTCCAACAAACTAAAGCCTTGCAAGTTTATACACACAGTTGCTTCAGGCTCCTCCTATGGTTGATCAGATAGGGTGCCTTTTGAATGGACTCAATGAAACACATTTTCACACCTGTCAGCCCCAGATTAATATCCCCGCTAACTGCACTTTAAGAACAGCCAATTAGTTCTAGTTATAGAAGCTTTCATGGGTAAAGGGGAGAAGCAGCCTGTTATCACTATCAGGACTCATTGTTCGCCTGAGCAGATTTGTGGCCCAAACTGTCTGTGCTTCAGCGGTTTGACTGGAAGCCCTGCTGCACGCCATTGCAATGATGCCTTTATCCTAGCCCCAAACTGCTTTAATGACAATGAAGACAGCAGAGGTGACCATGATTGTAAAAAGAAAATAAACTAGAGCTATGCTGTGATGACAAAGCGTAACACCCATTTTCAAGCCAGAATTGGTTTGGTGAAATTTCCTAATCATCCCAATTCATTTTTTGTCTAAGATAAAACCTCCTTTTTTCTCTAAAGGGACAGTACTTAATTTGTAATAAAACACTTGCTCCTGCAAGGCGGAAAAAAAAAGTGCAATAATGTTGCTGAATTTGCAAAAGGGGAATAAGTAAAGTGCTGGCCTTGAAGCAGCAGCCTTCAGAGTGACAACTGCAGCGCCAACACCACTGGTGAGACACTTGAAAACAAGTCAGGGACCAAGGGTTAGTCTGGCCATTCAAACGTGACAGGAAGGCTAGTTAATAAACACCAGCTAACCCCTTCAATTACAGCAATAAATTGTTCAATTGGTTAAATGTCCACAGGTTCTGCCCCAAACACCGCTGTGAACTGTTTAATTAGCAAACTCTTGCATCACTGGACAAACAGATCTTGGTGAGTGCGGGGGGGGGATGCTTGGCCCCGGGGAGAGTGAGGGGCAATGGTGCCCCATGCAGCTTGCCTTTGCACCACACAACCCACAATCTTAACAGCTCTGGAGATCATTCATTCCTTGCTGCCTATTTTTTAAAACAGAATTCAGACTGTACAGGCCAAATGTGGCTTAATCACCATTGTTTCCCCATCAGTTTTCTGTATTTTGATAAGACACCACACAAATTACAGTTTCTCACCTGCCGCGAGATTAGATAGCCATGCCTGCGATACGGGTTATGCAGCACAAGAGATACCGAGTATCTGGAAACTGCATGCTGTACAAAACAGACCTGCAGATTACAAGTCAGCAGGACTATTTCTTGAAAATGTTTAACACACTAAATTTGGGATTATCTCACTAAGAGTTAAGAGCATTCAAAGATAAATGATCTCAATGATCTTCGTACTGGCAATGAAGGGTATTTAGGGCATACCCATGAGGCATATGCCACCATAACCTGAAAAAAATGTGATATAACATAAAGTTTGATGTAAAAGCTACTAAAAAAAAAAAAATTACTTCTGGTGAATAAGGCAACAAGTTTAAGCTGATCACTGAATATTGATTCAGAGTTAGACTCACATAAACTGCCTTAATTGGATCTTTGATCACTTTGATTCTGCATAGTCTGTTAATAACCAAAAAAACACACACTGATGAAGGGGGAAAATATGTGTAGGCTTTTTTAATCTTTACACTAATTAGATCCATTTACCAGAATTTTCATTTCTGGAAAAACAAAACAAAACAAAAACCCAGTCAAAGGAGATAAGTATTACTTGTTATGCTTACACAAAGATGTGAAATTGCATTTCCCCACTGAAGTTTTCTTAATGAACTAAACCAGATGTAAATTTATCACATTTGGGAGTAAAATATATACAGTGTTTGTCTGTGGAAAGCTTCCTGTCTCTCTAGCAAAGGTATTTGCTTGGAAAAGGGCTTTAAACAAAAACTTTCATTTGGAACCAAATTTTTTAACAACACTGAGGAAATCTACCATTTTGCACTTCTGCCTGAAAGGTAGAGCATGGATCTTCAAAAGAGATCCAAGGCACAGACAGGCAGTTCAGTTTACTGGGGGAGAATGGGGCTGGACTATGTCCCATCCTCCACTTTACAAAAATGCACAGATCATACTGTAGAATTGAACTTGGAATGGCTCCTGGAAATCATCTCCTGAGAACTATCTTCTTCCAGTGAGCCTCAGCACCTAACTCAAGCTTGAATATTCTCCGCCAAGTACCTACCCACGTAGGTCCACATCCACTCTGGAAAACCGGTAGGTCCAGCAGTCCGTTACTGCCTCACACTTAAGGACACAAATGGTCTTATTTCATTTAGCACAAAATCATTTGATTTGATTATGCACATCTTGCAGAGCAAAGCAAAGCAAACTTACATTCGGATCCACAGTAAGACTTCTGTTGAATTCAGGAATCACTGGGTCAATCCTGTAGACTATTCTAAGAGCAAATGTTAATCTTTATGTGGCTAGACCCATCAGAGAAAAGTGCTGCAGAGGAACCCTTTCCTGCTAACAAATTACATCAGTTGTTTCATGGTGTGTGTGGTGCTTAATTTTAAAAGAAATCATTCTTTCAAACCAGTACAATTAAAAGCTGTGTACTCTCTTGAAGAACTTGCTAAACGTCTGTGCCTCAGGAGTGGACAATTTAGAACTACCTTCCCCCTTCCTCCCCTCCCGTTTTGTAGTACTAAGAAAATTAACATCTCTAAAAAGTCTGGGGCTCTCAGGACAGGCTTTCAGTTGACAGTGATTAGCATAGCCTCTCTAAATTAAACAGACTGAAGAAATTCACGCCATTGAGAATCCACAGGGGCAGAGTGAGAAGAAACTACAAATTAGGAAAAGAATAGAGAACACAATACCAGCACTGATGTCCTGGCACACAGGCTTTTATTCTGGAGATAGTTTACAAGCGGTTCGTAACCTTTGGACTCCAGACAGTCTGCAGAACCAACAGGAGGAGGTTCAAGAGCTGGTCTGAACTTTCCATCCAGCTCCGGCACTGTCAATATTTGGAAGGTGCACTGGAACTCATAAAGTCTCCACAAAATGTATGTTATTGAAACAAAACAAAATACCCCAACCCTGAAGCATGTATTCATAAAGTCATTTGAGACTTTACTACGTTAATCCAAAAAGGTATTAAGGAAATAACTATTTTT
The DNA here is from genome assembly GCA_009867235.2 of Psittacus erithacus. Classification (NCBI taxonomy): domain Eukaryota; kingdom Metazoa; phylum Chordata; class Aves; order Psittaciformes; family Psittacidae; genus Psittacus; species Psittacus erithacus. The sequence continues at coordinate 102,733 of WYDI02023306.1, read as the reverse complement.
AACTTTGCTATACTTAAAAGGAGTTTCCCAGCAAAATAGCTAACACATTTTTAACACCAAAACCAGCCTCTCATTCCACATTCCTAATTTCAGATTCATTTAAAAAATATTTATAATCTTAAACTTTCTCTAGTTAATAGAATAATACATAAAAATTGCAAAAGTATGATTTTTCTGCCCACGAAAAAAGTGACTGGAGAATTCACAAGCCCAAATCATTCATGTTACAGACCTGTCAATATTTCACTGATCTGTTTAAAATATTTTTTATTTAATTCTTCATTATAAATCAATTCAGTTATCATATCAAACCATACTCAGGCATGACTAAGTCTGTCAAGAAAAATGTATTTTAAGGGCTACAAATTAAAGTTTTGTTCTTTGATAATAACTTTAAAAAAATAAATAGGAAAATATTTCTGGCTATGTATTTTAGTTCATGAATGAAAAATTCTTGTAATAGTTATTATGTACTCTAAAGGATTTCATTACATGTTAACCAGAAAGTGACATTCACAATTAACTTAACAAAGCTTTTATGCAACCAAAGCCAAATGAAGTACGCTGTTAATAAACAACATAAAAATAAAAGTTATCTTTTCATTCTCTCATCACTTTATGTTTTTTGCTCTAAGTCACAGGGAACTTAAATGAATTAAATGTACTTACACCAGTGCAAGGACAGCCTAAAGGAAGAGGGAGTTGAATGCCCAGCAATGTTTTAACAAAGAATTTTTACCTGGTCAATAAAAATACCTTAAATGCATCAAATTCTAAACTTCTGTCCTGAACAGAAGCTTTTACTGTGAGCAATAGACACTACACAGTTATAAATCCATTACCTTATTCAAAGCTAACAATCTCATTTGTTTGTAGAGGCAAGTTGCTTAATTCATCAAGGGAGGAAAGTTAGTCTGAAAAAATAATCACAGACAATTTCCAAAGTACTTAATATACTTCCAGCTAGCTACAATCAAAAACCTGAAATACCAACTTACTCTGCCCAAAATTGTGAAAAACAAACAAACAAACAAACAAACCCCACTCATCCAGAACCAGCATTTTTCTAACAGTTTAAGAACTGTTCACATTAAAGATACTAACTCAAACCATTTATAAGCCAAGATGATAAATCAAGCTGACCATGCAATGCTATTATTCACTGTTAGAACTATGCTTGCGTGAGAGGTCTCTCCCACATACAAAATGTAAATTTTTGCCTTTGCAGAAGTTCAGAAAACACAATTGTTATCTCATATGCCTTATGACAAGTGATTTCCACAGTTTTCGATGCCCCCAGCATAAGCAAGATCCAGTTTTGACTCACCTGGTCTATTAGGTTTTTGCCTTGCACAGAAAGCTCAAAGTTTCAGCACTATCTTGCCCCTTCATTCACCATACAGAGTATCTCCACACAGTAACCTCTTGCATAAAGCATGATCTTGCCTATTTTGATCCCCTTTCTCAAAGCTTGAAAGCAAAGTTACGCCAACTATCCTGAGCAGCTTTATACTGCATGGAGCACCTGTTCAGACAACAGTCACTTATAAAATCAAAGTAACAGCTGAGTCGAGGTCAGCCACCCTATGAACTTCAGGACATACTCAGAGACCCCACTACCCTCTTTCTCTCCTGTCTTTATTTGAAAATAACACCTCTAGTAACGTGATGCCTGCCTTCCCTTCCCTGTTTGAGCAGGCAGTGAAAGCCCTCCTGCTGTCTTCTACTCCTAAGAAAGCATTAGTCTCCAGCCTGCGCGATGCCTCTCTGCAGAAGTAAGACAGCTCATCCCACACTGATAAGAGTTTGTATAAGCAGCACAGGTTCAACAGAGCAGGTTAACCATTAGCTAGCACCCATACAGGTCGTATTACACTCGCTATGCATGCTTATTAAGGTATCCTTAAATGAAGTTTAGTTTAAGAGGAGCACTTGGGGCAGTCAGTCTTCTCTAAGCACCCCTGAAGGATAACATCCGCTTCCCCGACACAGCCCCGACACAGAACATCACAATGCACAGAGAGCCAGCCTTGGGCACAAGCTCCACATTTGTAAAACAGTGGCTGTCAAATACTTCACTTACACAACAAACATGTTTCTTATTGATATCAAAAACTGCCTGAAAGGAATTCAGGGGCACTAAAAACTCACATTAGATATTTGCAGATTCAACAAACATCCCTAAAACAAGTCCATGAAAACATCCTTCCACATTCACCTGTAACATGCTCCACTCTCGAGGCTGAAAGCAGCAGCTTTTATTCCTAAAAAAACTAGTGGAAAGTTACCATGCTTCTTCAAATCTTGGAGAAGGGAGACACAAAGTGAAAAAAGGGAAGTGGCATTACCTTCACTTCACAGGACAAAGAGTATGTATTGAGGCTTAGAAAGATTAAGCCCCTTCTGCAACTTCAGACTTAGCATGGCGGCTATTAACATTATAGGGCTTTGTATGCATGCCAGGGCTGAAGCACAGGGATTGTCAATCTCCAGTAATTTAGCCTAAATGCGTTCAGTCTAGGAGCTGAACACATCTCTCCTATGTCTCACCCACAGTTTTAACAACCCCAGCTTTACCACATTTTCACACCTATATACCCTTCTTCTTGTGACAGTTGGTGCTACCCTGTTCCTGGTTCATATTAATTCAAGATCCAGATCTAGTGCCTAGCTTTTCAATCTTTGTAGTATAAATAAGATTAATTTTTAATTTTAAGGCCTTGATTCAGCAAAACATTGCACTATGTGCTTAATTCTATCCCTATTCAGTAAAGTACTTAAGTATTTGCTTAATTCTCATTTACTCCTGAGACTTGAACATGTGCTTAAAGATAAGCCTCTTCTTAAGTACTTCGCTGAACTACGGCCTAAACTGTGACCTAGGAGCCAGGAAGAAGAAAATAGATCAATAACATCCAGTGCTATTTCATCATAAATATTAGGTTAGCTGAAAGGAAAAGATGAAGAAAAAATAAAACCACTTTGATTCAAGTAGTAGAGTTGCCTTATAAAAGAGACCAACTTTATACAATCCTACTAAGACACATCTCTTAAAAATTCCTTCTTGTTGCCAACTTGTATCTACAAACATGCATTATAGCAGTGTGTTGAACCAACCACTCACTCTCAGTGAGGTGACTGGAATACTGAAGTTTTTCCAGCTAGGTACCTGATGATTAAGTATAAAATAAAATTCAGAGCAGAATCTAATTTAATGAGTACAGTTGAACAGAATTCAGGTTTTTATTCTTTTAAGACAAAAATAGTGAAGAAATTGGGAAGATATCAGGGAAGGGACTCCAAGGTAAAAGCAAGAAGAAAAAAAAGATAAGACTGGTGCTCTCCTAGAAAAAACTGCTAGAGCTTTGTCATCATCAACAGAGACCATGCAGACACTGTGTAATACACTCCCTTGCAAAAAGGTCTCATCATGGATGGATCCTTGGGCCACCATGCAGATAATAGAAGATCAGAATCAAAGAAGACCTTGGCAGGGGAAAATGTGCCTACACACCTATGCTTAGGCTCAGAGAGTACAGAAGGCAAAACATTACTTCAAAAAGGACAAGTATATTGGCTAGTGGCTCATTTTCTTGTGTATTTGTCCGCCCTACCCTTATGACCCTGAATCATTCTATAAAGCCTGCTTCTCCAGTGGCAAGATCCTAAACTGACCAAACATACCCTTTTTCCTACAGGCTCACTGTTCAAGTTAAGCTACCTTGCCTGCTTCAAGGATCAACAGAACTGGCATGGACAAAAACTACTGGGAAGCTGAAAGTCAGAAAAAACATCTATAGATGAAAATTACATTCTGTTTCTTCCAACAGTGCACCTCTATCATTTCACTGGCAAAGTCTGGACAACGCAAAGTACTAAAATCAGATAAATCCCACTAAACTGTAGAAAGATGCTTTCATGTATGTGGATGCCACAGATGACTTTTACCTTCGGAGAAACTGGCCCACTAGCATTTTGCCAGAAGGGTCCTTACTACAAACTAAGACCAAACACATGTCACTGGCAGGTCTCCTGCTGGCAAATCTTTCGTGTCAGCCACTGCTGCTGATCATCCTTCTGGAACTGCTGTTTCTCTGTAGCTGAGTTCACTGTTTTCATCTACCTTTTGATTTCTAGCAAACAGGAATGCTATTTAATCTTTGTAGTTCCTAACTTACACATATGCTTAACTTCAGGCACTGTGAATGGTTCCACTGAAGTCTTAGTTATGGTACATAAAGCTAAAACATATGCACAACTGCCTGCAGGATTGGGGCCTAAAAACCTGAGTATTTACTAGCTATTACCCTTTTGATGGATCCATCCCACTAAAATGATGGATAAAAGTGTTTATAAAAAAAGCTTTGAAGATGAGAGATACTCCTTAAGTACATGTGTAGAGTAGGGGAAATGGAAAGGACTAGAAACACAGATAGCATTGGCTGCCTTGATGTTTGCCATAGCAACCATACATCATTATTAGCAGCTGTAGGATGAAGCAGCCTACTAGGTTAAGGTAGTTCCTCATATTTTGGATGAGCACGTTCAAACAGAACCAGAGAGCCAGATATGAGAGGCTGCTCCCATCTCAGCTCAGTCCTCAAAAGGAAGATGCCCCATGTGGACACACCATTCCCTGGAAAGCTCTGCTGCAGTAATACCTATGCTTACCATCAACATGCACCTCTGTCAACATGGCCTTTGTCTCTCTCCTGCCCGTGTGGCAGTGGTCACGGCCAAAGGCTAACACAGAGGATGGTAAAGAGATGAAAAATATTTAATCTGTGTACTCATTGTCATAAAGGGTAGGAAAGGTCACCTGGCGCTCCCCTTCAATCACACATGGAGCCAGGTACCTGCTGTCCCCTCCTCAGCTGCTGGGGCTGTGGAAGTATAAAATATTTCCTAACAAAAAGAAACTGGATCACTTGCCTGAGGGAGCTGTAACATGTATTCTGACGACAATGAAAGACAGCTTTGATCACCACAGTGGCCATACATCTCTGACTGGAGACAGCAAGCCCACCTCAACACAGTTACAACTCGTGTACCAGCCTCCTTCCTCCTGCCAGGCTGGATGTCAGGCTAATCAGTTTCATCTGACAGATTTTAATTAAATTAATTAGGGCCCTTCTGAATGGACTTGATTAGTGTTCCATAGAGGAATCCCTTGTGAAAAGAAACCCTGTCGAGAAAGGCACTAATATTTTTCTCTCACAGTGAGAAGTTTCTTGGGTTGTTATTGGATTTTTTACACCATTAATAAAAGTACTTTATAAACACATAGCATATGATGGTTTTTGAAGCTTGACACCCAATTATATTAAATTAACAATAGCCTTCTACAAATGAACAGAAGATTTTCATGTCCTCCTTCAAGCAATTTTGTCATTCTGAAGTTACTGACAACTCCAGCATTTCGAATACAATCAGTTATCCTGATTTAAACAGAAATATGCAACCAGTCCTAATCACTTCCAATCAACCTTCTCAGAGTAGCTTCTTGTACCAGCACATGTAGAAATGCAGTATTGCTAACACTGTGAGAGACCACCTTGCTCCCTACACTGGTTTGTGCAAGAACAAAGACCATTTTTGTTCCACAGAAGCTGACTGCGACTGTGCTGGCCCATTTTGAAAGGGTTCAATATGACCAAGACCCCCTCTTGTCTGCACAGGCACAACAGTACAACTGAGTTAGAAGGCATCATTTTGCTTCCCATACCGTATTTGGGACCTGCAAAAGTGCTGAAGCTGGAAACCCCCTGGTGCTGGTAAATGACAAGTGGCCACAATCACACCGTCCACAAGAGAAGTCCCATCACCCATAAAGGCGCAGCTAGTGCATGCTAGAGTAGCTGGTCCTGCAACTAGTAATAACTACTGCTGTATTAGAGCTAGTCCAATGGACGCATGCTTCAGAAGCGCATTAAAAAGTGACATAAAATCCTAAGTTTACAAATAGAAAAGCTCATTGTACTGTAGTTACAGAAAGATCATCCTTCACTGAATGATAACCATAAAAATGCAGGTAATTCTTACTGCTAGTTTAAAGTAAATGTACTTGAAAAATTAACTCATCTCTAAATATTCTTCTCATTTTATATTCCTTGTAAGTCCATCAGGCAGAAAGTGGACTTCTTTACCATTTTTCTATCTCCCATTTCTCCACCGCCTTGTAGGTTTAATGTAACAGTAAATGAAGCTTCCAAAATACCTTGCAAAGGATTTTGAATTCAACCTGAGAGGAACTAGCAGTGATCCTCTTGTGACTGAAAGAATGCTAAGAGTTCAGGTGCTGTAAAAACACCACTTCACCTACCAACACTTCCTTTCCCTCTGAAGCCGGAGTGGTTATTCAAAACACTTGAGCCTGAAGTGTCAAATGATGGTGAGCCCTACAAATTTTTTTCTGACACAGGCTGAATAGTCAAAGGGAACAGAGGTGGGAAGATGCTGCATTTGGAATGGAAGTCAAAATGAAGGGGGGGGAAAGTCTATAGGAAAAGGATAGAAAAAGGAGGCAAAAAGGGTGGAGCAATAAGCTAGAGAAAGAAAATTAAGGCACAGGGTACTCTAAAGGACAGAGTGAATGAGATAAAACAAGAGGTAAGGATGATGTCCTCCCAAGAAAAAAAAAATCCTGCACAAGATAAAATAGTGTTAAAAAGCACTTATTTTACTAAATAAGAAAGAAGAATCAAGAAAAAGAAAAGGCCATTGCTATTTTCATTCCATGCCCCACTCTGTTTTTATTTTTTTCATTTTATTTTCAACATACCTGTTACGCTATAAATGTCTCAAGAAAATTCTGTGTTTTGCTAAGTCAGCACCTATTAACTACAGTGTTTCAATAAACAAAAGCTATTCAAGCTTATCTGATTAGTCTGAGTCCAGCAGACCCAAATGCATTTTCTGGTACTATTTTGGTTAGAGTCCCGTGGTTTTCCGAGGTTCACATTAATTTATTCTGAGCTTGAGCCAATAAATGAAATCTTTGCGTTGTACTGAGATTAGACTTACATGTTGATGTTCAAATTCCAGTCCCAAATACATACCTGGTTGCAGCATCTGTTGCAGTTTTAGCTGCATCACCACACTTGGAGAAGAAATACAAACTGCATAAAGTGTAATTCTGTCTAGTAATTTCAACAGAAACATCTATCTCGACACTTTCGGGGCTATTTTATAACTGCTGCAAGGAAAGAAGGCAGATAAAGAGGGATAGATTTGCCTTTGCAGGAAACAAAAAAGGGCTTTGTTTAATAAATTATACAAAGGAAGATAGGTTGCAATAAAAAAAGACACATCCAGGAAGAAAAAAGAGTTCAGTGCAACTGACCTTCAAGTTCCCTCTACTCTTTTATTAACTGTTCACTGAGGTGATTCCTGGCCAAATACGGGCAATTCAGAGCCTGTCATAGAATTACAAGATGAATTAGGGATTGCTGCTACAAATTTACAGCTACCAAGGCCTCTGCTGATTAAATTTTCCCAGACTTGAAAGTAATTTCACTGGAAACACTCTTAATGTGGCCCCAAGATCAGCATCACGACAAATGAGGAAGGGGGATAACACTTTTCCCTTCCAATTACTGGGTGATTTTTTCTCTTGTATGATTTGTAAGCAAATAGCCATAATTTAAGGCAGTGTGACGACATGAAAGTGTCAGATCTAACATGGATTTTTTACATCCTAAAAAACCTGCCAGAAAAATCTCAGTTTCCAGTTCCCTTAAGGAAAGGTGATTCCTGCACTTTTGTTTAACTTCTGACTTGCAGAGTTTATTAAATGACAATTATCACACTAAACAATTACTGACTCACCACAAAATCAACTGAAAAGCTAATGCATTTGAAACTGTACACAGATACGCTCACTACAGGTGAGTAACTTCACATGCATGACTAGTGTCACTGCACTCAGTGGCACAACTCATGTGTGCAACTATTTGCAACACCAGGGCCTCAGATTATAAGCTCACTGAAGCAGAAACCAGATCTTATCTGCCTGTAAAGCACCTGGCAGTGCACCTACTTTTGCCACTACATAAATTAATTATCATTAGCATCTGAATTTTGTCAGCTCCAGCATTCTCTCCTAACCTCAAACAACAAATTTTTTTCCAGAGTGATGTTTGTGCAGTGAATGATAATAACAAGTGTGGATATCGAACTATTCTGGGATTTAGAGTTGCTTCAAAATTCTCAATACAAGATGAACAGTGTCAGACATCTGAAAAGCTTCTAAGGTCCGAGGTCTGGGTGGAGTGAGGGAAAACTTTAAAGGTAAAAAATACACTGAACTGAAACCCTGAAACACTCTGACCTTTAAACGGAACCTTCCTCCCCTCCTGAGGTTTAAGATAAGTTCAGCAAACAAAATTTCACCCTGGGCTTGACACATAATCTGCTAAATTGCTGAAGAAATAAACACTTTTTCCTTGAAAAAATCTCAACATAATTTTAGGGGAAAGACAGACCCCATTTCTTGTAACTACTGGTGATGGTGTCTACATGCAAGCTTACATACAAGGTAAAGCACTGCTAGATTTTAACAGGCAATACAAACTTAGACAGAAACAGTTGTGAAATAGCAGCTCAAAGATAAGGAACTCTGAACAAGATGACTTTTGGTCATCTGGAGAATAGTCATCTTCTCTAATCATTTCAGACTGATTGCTTCAGTTTGGTATCTCACATTTCAATAGGTTTTTACTGCTGAACTTACAGAAACAGGGAGGGGGGATGGGAGAGGACCAGACTGGAAGTGCCGGTCAGTTCACTCTTTTTCACACTTTTGGTGCACCTCAGCTAACACTTTAAAAAGTTCGCCAGTTTTCCCTTCAGAATGCCAGCTCACTTCATTTCCAGTGATATAAAAACACCCAACCATGAGCAAGTAAGTAGAAAAAAAAAACCCAATTAAAAAATCTAGTGATACACAGTTTGGGGGTTCCCCCCACCCCCCTCAGAAAAGGAACAAATCTGAAGGGAACATTTCCATGTTTGATGATTTGATGTTAAGCAAATCTTACTCATCACGACAGCAGTTGGCTTTGCTGCATGTATGGGTATTCAGTGCCACTCTGCTTCTGCCTCTGCTTTCTCTGAGGTCTGGCCTTTGCTAGTGGACTATTTAGACAGCTCCTTCAAACAGGCACAAAATACTCTAGTGAGCAGTGAAAGCTGCTATGTGTTCAGCAGACCAAACTAAACTGAAACGGACTACAATAAACAAAACCAATCAAAAAAAAGGAAAAGGAGTAAATTCTTCACTCATTCATTCAGGTAAGACAGAAATCCTTAACTTAGTAATCACATGCTAGCAAAAGACATTAATTTTAACTGCAGTCACAAAGACTCCAGTTAAATTACGTATTACACAAAAAGACTGTCTCGTTAAAATAAAGGAGGAAAAAAAGAGGCACTGTTTTTATTTTTGTCCTAGACCTGCTCGGTTATGTATGCATATAGAACTCTTTACCTGCTACCTTTTGACACCACTGTCTAAAGCTCTTTCTTTTATTCTTCCATGTATCACAAAAGCTCCACAACTCAGTTTCAGGTAACACATCTTCCTTCAAATTCTTAGCTGGGTCCATTAAAAAAAAAACCTGTGATGAAATCTTGTTTGTGTTTATTATTTCTGTAGGCAGTGTGATGCCACAGCATACAGCAATACTATTAATTCTTAGGCTTTAAGCCAAAGAAAGCAGCAATATTTTTCAAGTCTTTGATAAAAAAGAAGGGAATATCAGACTAAATCTGTCACAAAAAAATTTACAGAAATAAAAATCTATGATTAAAATACACAGAATGACAAAGAAATCTACTCTAAATCTTCCACCTTCTTCCCTGCTTGTGCCATGTAATAGAAAACTGAATACACTCAAAATATCCCACCCCAGAGTCTCTCTTCACACAACATACACCACTTTGCATCCAGTAACTACGTACATTTTAAAAAACAAAAAAAGTAATTTAACTCTTAAGAGTGACAAGTACAACTGATACATGACTACAAAAGCACTTCCGTAAGCCGTACATCATCCTGGGGCTGCGTCTGCTTGATGAGGTAACCCTTGGGGGCAGCTACTTACTCACAGCTCTTTCCTCACCTCAGAAACACCAAGTGGAAGCCTCCCCTTGGATCTAGGTCAGGACATACACTGCAGTCTGCCTGGGCAGTGCCTAGGGCAGGTGTGACCGCGGGCTGGCCGGCCGCTTTCGCACTGAGACCCGAGCCAGCAGTTCAGAGTCTTTATGAAGTGAGAAAGTAGAGCAGAAGCTAAGAGAGTACATCTTTTAAGCAGATATTTAGGAGCCTCTGCAATCCTTTTACCAGACACACAAATGCAACCTAGCTGCTTGTTCTTCCCGGGCTCCCCCGTCCCCGTCCTCCCCCCCCCTAAAAATACCAACCCTTCTCCCGAACTAGTTGGAAGGGACTTGCGAAGGGGTGGAGTAAGGGAAATCAGTGCAGCAAGTCACCTTTTGGCCACCTATGACATCAGCCTACTGCCCTGATTCCTTCATTAATACCTTTGAGCTGAAAACAATGGGCCTGCCATTAAGCACCACACAGTTTGAGATAAGAAAGCCCTAAGCAGATAATAATCTGTGCATTTAGCTGGATTTCAAACATTCAGCTGCTTAATCATTTCTTCCTCACTGCATGCTACCCAAACACATGGAGAATGCTTTGGATGCCTTGGGCTAAGGAAGAAGGAGCTGGGGTGTGGGGAAGAGGAGGGAGAGAGAGAAGCCACAGGATGGGGACGGGGGGGGGGAGGGGGGAAGAGGGGGATTTCATTGGCAATCCTCTCCCTGGGAAATGAAAACATTTCTTAATTGCCATTAGGGAAATAGGTTAAATACAGGCTTTGGTAAACTGCTAAGGGCTGGCTAACAGATTAGAGTGGATGGCTGTTGAAGTATACTCATTTCCATTATATGACAGAGCAGGGAATTTTTATTTTCTTAATAGTCTTCAAGACTGTTCCTGTCAGGCACTGGGTGTGAGACTGCTAGTTAGATTTTAACCAGTTACCTTCCAGGTGATGAAATGAGGCCCAGTTCTCTGGCCCTGAAGTGACTTCTTTACTGCCTCATCTAAGGAAACAGAAACTGCAGGACATGCTGATGAGAAAGGTATTGTAACATCTGTCTGTTTTATTCACACAAAATAACCATGAGTAATCGCAGAATCAGAGAAACTAAAGACATGATGCAGCATACCTACCACATCAGGAAAAGAGAGGGGAAAACACCTCAGAGTGCTCAAACACTGAAGGAAACTCACCAGCTGAGCTTGGGCTTAACAGCAGTCCTGCAGGGGCTGAGTATCTCCTCACCTCTGAAACCCAGGGGGCCATGTGGGTGGGAGTATGGGCAACTTATGAAACCTAAATACCACCACTTGCCTGCTAAGATCATCAAAGCCCTCTCCTTCCCCACATTCACCCAAGACACCTCCTTCTGGTGGTTGCCCTTTCTCTTCACCTGTAGGCTCCTCAAAAGCCCCACCACCAGCCTACAAAAAGGATGGTAAAAAATGTTTCTAGCAAACTGAGTGGGAGCAAATGTAAACCAAGTTTCCTCGTAAATGGGCACACTCTTACTCATCCTCAAAACTAAGACGCAGCTACAAGCAGTACACATTGCAAAGCTGAGACACCACCCCGTAATCCTTCATCATGCAAAACTCCCTGGGGCATGAGTGGGAGTTTTATCTGAGTAAGGCCTGAGTTTTTTTCAGGAAAGCGTTTGTTCTGGGGCTCCCTGAAGCCAATATACTGAACTATGCAAACGATCATGGATTGGAAGGTGAAGTCGACAGGGGGTCATTTGAAGAACAAGTTTCTGGCAGCAATGCTGCTTTAAAAGCAGCTGCTACCACCCTCTCTTTCTACAAGCCTGCACATTTACCTTCCTCCACCCCAGTCTTCTCCAATAATAAAGACACAATCATTTGTACAGCTGCATGCAAAATGGACCAAGGAACTGCTCTGGCTGTAAACTACCCCAGCTGGGCAGTCTTCCACAAGCTTTAACTTACGTTCATAAACAACTTCGAGGCAGAGAAAGCAAGATTTAATAAACAAGGAACAGGGACACACAGACTACAGCCATAGCTGAAACTATCCTATGGCACAGCAGACTATTTGCTCAGAAGGGACTATGTCCAACCTACCAGCATCTTCTAGCCTCTAGGACAGAACTGCATCCAAGTCACTCACACCAGCATTGATTACTGGTCTGTCTTTAACACCTGAACTGCTCCCAGGAATTGCCCAAAAGAGTGCCGGTTGAGTTGGGCCAAAACTGCTAGCAACCATCTCCAGCATCCTAGCTGTATATATTTCCAGCACCTAGAGCTCCTATGCCCAATAGCAAACAGAGAATAGGACCATCTTTTGCTGTGTCCAGTGTGTATTGGACATCTTAATGCATTTTAAAGTCTGGGGCTACCTGTTGGTTTCATCTAAATGTAAACTTCTCCATGGCAGATGTCTGAAAGAAACTGACATGTTGTAAACATCTGCTGGTTTTCTCCATGGACAGTAAAGGGAGCTGGGTAAAAAATATGCCACTCCAGCTCCCTACCAGGAATCACACTGGAGACAAAGGCAAACCATTAAATTCACTTTGGGTGTTCTCTCTTCCAAGACAACATGCTTGCCACAAGATGAGACTTAAAGCATGCTTACCTGAGAGTAGAGACAGATAAAAAGTCACACATTGTGACCACATTGGTAACAAATGCTTGAAAAGCATTTGCTCAGCTGTTCTGCAATCACAGATTTGGCCAGCATGGGCAGAAAGCCCATTTACTTCCACAGCACTAGCCGGTGCTTTTCACTTGACTAGTAATTCCAAGCGTTGCATTTGCATGGAGTTGTCTTCCCAGGAACACACTCGATCTTGATCTGAAGTCAACAAGAAATGGAAAGCCCAGCACTTTCCTTTTTTAATAGCTTCCCTTTATCAGCTCTCACCCAGAAACCTTTGCCCGCTTCCCATACGAAGAATCTGTGAATTGACATAAATCCCTGGGCTACAGACAGGTATTCTTCCTGGATGGTCCAAGAACTAACAGGAATACACGCATCAGGACAACTAGGAAATCAAGGAGCCTGGGACAGATCCTTTGCATCTGCCAAACATTTCAGGTCAGAAGTTTTTATGCATGTTTTCCCTGGGGCCGTGTATTCAGCCACAGCCAATCTCAACTAGCCACAGCACTGTCAGAAAGACAATTGAATAACTAAAGCATGCTTTTGCCATGGTGGCTGCACAGGATATCCTTAGCAGCTGAATGCAGCCACTCTGGCTGGATGTAAGAGTCCTGGTTTAGGTCCACAGAAATCAATGGCGATGGACTGAGTGAGGCAAGCCAAGAATGTGCCTTTTGTATGAACTTCTCTAATAATACTGAAATATCTTTTTTAAAAGAATTATTAATACAGCATTCATTTATGCTGTTTCCTCTTTTGGTAGAGGGAGAACAGCAGGGGAATAACAGAGGTGCCTACTCTTACCTCAGCCTTCTTGACAAGACTGGGTTGTTTTTTTTTCCAGCATAGGTACAGTTCAAGACTGTGCACCCTTTAAACTATTTACATCTGGACATGCAAGTGTAAGCCTTACATGCAAGTGTAAGCCTCTTCAAACACACAGCTATGCTATGGTTCAACCCTTTTCAGCAAACGGCATGCATTTATTCTTGTTCAAGACCATCGAAGTACTTCCGAAAGGCACTGCATGCTAAGCCAGCACAATCCTGGTTCCCAATTAAGAAAAAAGATGCTGTCATAAATGTAATACAAAGTCAGGTAGTGTGTTTTTTCCGCCATTAGAGAAAAGAGAGGTATTGTTTTGAAGTACTAGTACAGTGGCAAAGCAGTGGACACACCATGCTTTACATCAAGTACTTTTCTTGGCAACATAAGCAGCGTACAGATGCATTGTCTCTTTCTGCAAGTTATGACAAGTCCAATTACTCCGAACCCTACCTTTGGTTTCAGGCATTTGGAAGTCTCTTTCTCTAAACCCTCTAGCATGCACATTCCTGCAGCAAAACAGATTCCTTTTCCCTGCTTATTGCATAAACATTTATACTATATTTAAATATAGAAATAATGTATCTATATTAAGGAGAAGTCTTCAGAGTAGTATCGCGACACTGGATGGTTATCCTTTGGTGGCATAAAATTAGTAGATCAGCGGAAGAAGCAGCTTTATGACAAGCATGGGGACTACTGCTGCAAACAGTGCTCTTGGTTCCTATGTACTAAGTATAAATAACTCCAGATATTCTGTTTTTATTTTTTTTTTACCATCTTGCCTATCTAAAGAGAGCATCTCTATTACAATATCATGTTCTACAAGAAGGGAAATTAACCTCATCAGCCATTCTGCAATCCCTCACATTATGAATTACATCTCAGACCACACTTGGAAAACCAAAAATGCTTTGAGGAACCCTGGACAAGTAGTTGGACACAAGTCTACTTATAATTACGTAAATGTGTAGTGCTGGGAAATCAGTTGCTTGTGATTTACTATTAAGGACAGGCAGTTTTTCATCAAGATGTTACTTGCATCCAGTAGCTTTACTCCAAAATAAAATGAGGAACAGATGAACAATATTCTAAAATGGGTGAAAATCATCTTCTCATTTATACTAAAGCTGCTCCACTGCAGTTCAGTGCAGACACTTGGAAAAAATACGGCAAAATTATGTGGAATTTTAAATATATAGTTTTATTGTATATACATAATAACAAAGTGAACAACCTGACATGGGGGGCGGAGGTGGGGTGTCTGCTTTATTTAATACCTTTAAACTCAGATTAGATGGCTTCCTAAAAACAAGCTATAGCACATTCATTTAGGACATGAGATGTGTGCAGGAAGTACTGGATGAATTTTTACAACTGATGTTCTGCTGAAGATAAAACTATCTGATCGCAACAAATTTAGGCTTTAAACCCTATAAACCTGGGAACATGACCCAACATTACTTATGAAGTGACAAAAGAGCTCCCTCAACTATTTATTAGAAAAGGAAAATTAATTTTAAAGACTATTAACTGAGCTTTTCATTATCCAAGTGCAATTTTTTTTTGCTGTCACGCTCCTCTCTCCCCCTTTTATTCAAAACACAAATACACAAGCCTATTTCAAGATGAGACCAAATTAATGTGGAACTGACTTTGTGCATGAAAGCAAAAGAAGCCCAAGTTCCTATAAACCTTTCAAACTTTCATTCCCCTCCCTTCCGAATTTGCATGGAGGAGTCTATTTTACAACATTATCCATGTAATGGTCCTGCAGACCACTCCTTCATGCCAAAATTTCTCTTTGAAGTTTGTTTTCCCATTAGCATTTCAGTGTAGGTATTCTAACTGATCGCGCAAGCACAGCAGAACTCCAGAACTGTCCACGTTCTGTCGAATACAGTTGTTTCATGTTGCCTGTGATTTACAGTCTTAATTAATGCTCAAAAGAAGAAGAGCACATCTTTGGTGGAGCATTCCCCCTCCACACACAAGCATACCCCTCCTCCCCTTTTATTTTTTTGGTACAAACCAGTGCTCTCAGGGTTTTGTTGGACATTGTGCAGGATGACTTTGCCAAGCAGAATGGAACACACTTAATACTTTTCCTTTATAACCTTTGCAATAAATCAGCTACCACTCCACTTGCACGAGAACGGCCATTAGTGTCCTGTCCCCTCCCCCAGCACTTCCCGAATTTTAAACAAAGTAGGAATAAACTGAAGCTGAGCAGAGCCAGTGAGCCCAGTAAATCAGTTTAATGAGAACTGGATTAGTCGTATGAAGTCCACTACTGAACAAATAAGGTAGACAGGAGAGGCTGAGCTTTCCATGGAGGTACTGTGGATGAGGAAGCAGGAAAGCAGTGCTCACATACTTCATCTTCAGCAGTGACGCATGTCTGTTGTGAACACCCTGTTCTTTAAAATCACATTTGCTGCAGCTTGCTGCTGCAGTTCATTGTTTAGATTTGGATGTTTCCTCTCCTGTTTGTGGTTTTGTTCCTCCATGTTTTCCCACAGAAACACAGTTTTCTATTCACCCATTTTCATCACTTATTTCCTCTGAGATTCACTTTGACTCTTCATTTATCCTTCTCAGGTCTCCTTTATTTCCACATTTACTGTAAATGAACACACACACACACACACTACTGTTCCATTCAAAAACCATAAAGCAAATAATCCTGTATTCGCAGGAATGCAGAGTATTAAAGAAACCACATCGACTTTTGTATATGGCAGCAAGTAGACCATGGATTTTCTTGGTCAAAATGGACTAAGAGGCCTCTTACCTCCCATATATCAGTCCCCACCTCAGTGCCACAGCTTCTCCTTGTTTGCTCAGTCTCATGCACCCAGAAAAAGGATCTGGTAAGATGTACTGATAAGCAAATCAGGAATTAGTATGCCCTTTCTGCACAGCACTGTACTATTGCCCTGGTCCAGCCATAAAAACTGATGGACAAGGGAGTGCATGGCCCAGCCATTCAGATCACCTCTCTGTCTCTTCCTTGAGAGTGCCAAACCTCCTTCACCTGGGACTCAGCAAGACAACATCATCTTATCCTAGGTGCCCCAACCCCAGTTATAACTCTTTTCTACTTAAAATGGTCACCCCTTTTCAAAATCAAGGGCAGAAAAGATCACCTTTTCTCTTCTTCTTACCTCTTCCAGAAAGAACCATCAGAGCCCACTTGCAAGATCCTGCTATCCCAGATAGCAAAAACAGTCCCAAAGCCTGTAGTGCTTATTTGTAAATCTTGTCCTGTCTCCAGAGCATTACTGTCTTCACTGTGAGCCTAACAGAAGAGTGGAATTTGATTCACCTCTCTGAAACACACACCTTACAGCCATACCTCTAATCCTAGCAGGCCAGTCAACAAAACCCACTAGAGCATCCTAAGCTGCTTCTCTCCCAGAGTGTAATTTTCTCAGATGTGCTATTGCCTTTTCTTCTGGATGACCTGGAAAATTGCTCTCTATTCACTTTTCACACTTGTCGATAGGAAAACCTATTAATACTGTCGCCCCTCCAACACGTTCATGACTTCTGGGAAAATACAACTCATTAGAGAGACAGGCAGAGCCCACACTGCATCCTCTTACCTCCTGCTTTCTCCTTTCTCAGTACAAAGGAAAGAAGAGGCACACCTGGAGCTGACAACCTGGTGTGAGAGATGGAGAACCTCTGCCACTGCAGGCACAATAGAGACTATTCTGTACAGTTAAAGGTAACAGGCACTCCTTAAGAGTTTATAAGCACAATATTTAAGGATGTTAAGATCATACCTACCAGTTGAGGTGAGGAACAGAATGTATTTATGACAGTTTGGAGACCCTGTTTACCTACCATCAGCTTGTACTTTATGCACGACCAGTGCTATGAACTCTTAAATTGTGAGTCTTACAACAGGCTTTTTTTAAAGTCTTGTATTAAAAAATCATGTGATTTTGTGGAAATCTCAGCTTCATGAGAGAAAAACATTGTCTGGTCTTCTTGGTGACAAAGACAAGCCTGAAACCGAAATCTAACAGCACCAAACACAGAAAGATAATTAAAGAACACAAAAATATTACTTTCATAATGTGTAATTTTTTTCATGACCTTAGAGCCTTACAGTTCTTGGAAGCTAGGGTTTGATTATATTAAAAGGTATAATCTAAACCCCCCATATTCTTTGCAGTGATTTAGATTTTTTCTTGGCTTTTCTGCTGATAAAAAGCACTATCTATCTTGATACCTTACCTCATAATAACACCACAGTAAACTACTTTCTCCAACCTCTAGACTAACCCTTTACTCTTAATTGTGTTTATCAATTCTCTTCTAAAGAATCCTGTGGTTTTCTGACAAAGCAAGGACATTCTGTCCCCACTGTTCTGAGGAAAAAAAAAAAAAAATTAAAAAAAGGATGCAAAATAAATTATATTAACCAGTAGGCAGTTTCAAGCTTCTGTTCTGCAAAAGCACATTGAATTACTCTATATATAACACATTAATTAGGAGAAACTTGGATTATTTTTTTTCAGCCCCTGCTGTTCTGTCTCTTATTCTTTGACACAGATATTCAAATTACCTAGGATGATCCATGGATTCAGATAATGCAACAAACCAAACAGTTAAGGAAAATAAGAAAATTAAAAGCATGAGAAGTCTTCACTCTTTATTCTAAATAGCTACATTTATCTCTTATCTTTGTA
This sequence comes from Psittacus erithacus, assembly GCA_009867235.2. Classification (NCBI taxonomy): domain Eukaryota; kingdom Metazoa; phylum Chordata; class Aves; order Psittaciformes; family Psittacidae; genus Psittacus; species Psittacus erithacus. The sequence continues at coordinate 84,465 of WYDI02023306.1, read as the reverse complement.
AAAAGAGAGGAGGTACTGCATTCATAGCAGAACAAGACAGTCCATAATAATTTAAAAGACTTTGGAAAAGAGGAGATTTCATTGGAAGGCAGATGAAGATTGTTCTTTCCTTTCTCCCCTAACCAGAACATTGCAGGCATCTTTAAAAAAAAAAAAAATCTAAAAATGATCTATTGTAATGGACCGTAATTCTGGTCATAGCCACCAATGGGCCAGATCCAAAGCCCTCTGTAATGAGAGTCTCCCTGTTGATTTCATGGCTTTGGATTGAGACCAATGTTTGTGAATTTCTTTCAAGAAGCAATTTTTCCAAATAAGACGGGATTTATCTGGAATATTTCCAAGGGCTACGTGACACTTTCAAGAGTTTATATTCATCCAAGTGACTTTTAGGAGCCAGTTCTCTGTTATTTTTACATGGAAAAAGCTTGTGGGAGGAGGGGAGGGAAAGAGAAGCACTGTATGAGTCTATCTAGGCTTTCTAGATCCTTCTTTGGAAGTGCCCCTCAGGTTTGGTGGCACAGGCAGCACACCATGGCATCCCTTCCTTTCAGTCTCTCCTAAGGAGCAACAACAACCTACTGAAGCAGTTGGGGTCAGAAGCGATTATGGAAGGAAATTAGTTGCACTGCCCTCCCTGGACATTTCCTTCACATGTCCAGAGTGGGGCAGGTGACAGGTTGACCGCCACAGGCTGTCTCCCATGTGGGGAGAACCCAGCATCTTGCCGTCTCTTTCTGTCTACAAGCTATATAGGGAATGTCCACCATTAGGTCTGGTATGGAATTGGTTTAGTATGGCCATCCTCAATTACCACCGCAGCTCCCTGGGCACTCTTCTGCTCCTGAGCTGCAAGTCATCTACTCTTCCAGCTGACTTCTGGTGCCCACGTAGTGCCAAGTAGCTTAGGCTGAATCAGACCCATGGCTGCTGTAGCTCAAACGGTAGGCTGCACCAGCCCTCAGCCACTGCCAATAGAGGAAAAGGAAGGAGGGGAGGAGGAAAGGTGATGTAACATCTCCCAGATCTTTTTCACTTTCCCTGCATGCCAGGACATCAGGCTCACAGCATTCACTGTGGGGCACAATGTCTCTCAGCACAAAGTCTTATAACTGCATTTTGCTCAGTATTTCCCTCTTTACTAGAAATAAGGACCATTGCATGCCTTGCTGTCTTCAGAAGAAATGTAAAGGGCTAAAGTCATTACATTTGCCTCCCCACAACAATATCAAAGCAATCTGGTAACTGCTGTGAAGCATGAACGAGCAAAAATGAAAGATCCTTTCTCACAGTCACAGGATGTAATTAGAGGTAAGGCTGAAGAACAGAAGTCTCAGTAACTGCAACCATTTTTTTTAGTGTTTAGAAACCCTTGTGATATGTTTAAAATAAATACTCCGCTACAAAAATATTGTTAACATTATAACTACATGAAAAATGCCTTGGCAGACCTCCGGGATCTACCCAACCCGCAGTCAGTACCAGAGTGCTTACAGATAACATAATTAACACAGCTTGAACTGTTCAGTGCAATGTTAAGTAACCTGAAAATTTACAGTTTTACAGCAGTACCTCTGCACAGACAGAGTAATACCATGATTTGTTACACAGCAGCCTGATAGAATAGCTGGAAAGACAAGACAACATCTTTATTAATGGAATTGCTACTTTCCGCACTTAGTTTTTCCTTCAGTGAACACAGAAAGGTATTCAGGCCCTTCAGTGCCAAAGAGTATTCAGGTGGTCTTTAGAGCAAATATCCTGAGATAGTTAGGTTCTTAACCTCCCTTGAAACCAAACAGTTATGTTAGTATGTGAGGGACTGCATTTTCACTCTTTAGCATCTCTTTATAGTATTCACTTAAGAAACTTTCTGCCAAAGAGCCAGGCCAAAAAAACCCCCTGCATATGGACCTACATCTACCACATTTATATTAGCTACTCTGAGAAGAAAATACTGTGTCCATAAAAAAGTAAAAACATCTCGATTCAACATGAGCTGGTGTTCAGACCTTCCCTTATTCACTTGGCAATTCTGAATACCTCTTACAAGCACTACTGTGAAAACTCAAAAGCACTTTTTCAAATGAAACAAAATCAGTGTATCTAGCGTCGGCAAGCCTTGTAAAGTCCATACATGTTTACACTTGGCATCAGATTACACACATTTGACTTCTTGATTTACTGTGCTGCACTTGTGTTTTCCCTTCTTTTGTCAGAAATAAAATACAGCTATTCTTAAGAGAAGTCTTTGTTTTTAAAAAGACCTAATTTGTACTGTATGTTAGGAGAGTTCACTTTTCACCCCACAAAAGAGAAGATGGATCCAAGCACCAGGGGGATGGAGAAAACAAAACTTAGAAGAGGTTAACTTGGGTAACAGTGATGGCTGTTTGCAAGACATAAAAAAGGAAAAAGAGAGAGGACAAACAGTGAAGTCCCTGGACAGGTTGTTTTGGGTTTTCTTGCTGCATCACAAAAGCAATTCTGCTGAAATCTTACACGGAACATCGCCTGAGTAAAAAAGAGAAACACAGTTCTTAAATTATTTTGTACTTTCCATGTACAGAGGAACAGTCAGAACTGTATAGGGTTTTTACGCCTTCTTAGTAGCCAGCCTATGAACAGCACAGCTACCAGTCTTTCCATAGGAAAAACAATGTTCTGTGGATAATAATAACATGACTTAACTGCTTGAGCTTCAGAGGCAAAGAAAGCCTTCTACCTTAATACAGTAAGTAACAGACTACTGGTAAGTAATAAAAATAATCAGAAAAAAAATCAATGTTAGAGAAGTCAGGAATTGGAGAACAGTTTTACACAACTGAAAAATTTGCAGAAGTTGACTTTTCTCTTGTTTCTAAGATTCTCTGAGAAGCAGATTACATTAAAATTAGATTAAATGGAGGGGGTTTTATTTGTACAATGTGTGTTAGCAGGCCATCAAGTGGAACCTTGGTACTTAAGTGTAGAATCAAACTCATAAAGATAGCAGTAGTCACAACAAAGTGAATAACTAGGTGAGACCAGAAATTTTCGATATGTGTTTATGGATATATATATGCAGGAAAAGGAAACACATCCAAATGTAGAAAACAGGTCAAATAAAAACAGTTGTATGATTTCCAAATTAATTCAGACATTAGTACATGATTGATCATTATATAAATAAAAAAACAAGTTAAATCAAACACCATTTGTGCCTGTTAATAATTTGAGGGAAAACCATACTCCAGTCCATTTTTTCCAAACTTAACAAAGCAGGTTTGCCTCAGAATGTGGCTTGATGCCCCCTGCACACAGTCAACCTAAGATCAGCCCAAAAGAAACAATTTATGAGCGAGCAAACAAACATTCAGTTATGAATCCTAGTGTCTAAATTGCCTATCTGGCAAATGTGTGCATTTAACTTTGCTATCACAGGCAACCCTACTGAATGTTTGTAGAACTGGGGCTTTAATTATATTTCCCCTGTGATCCAAACACAATCAGAGAGGGAATAATGCTTTATATGCGAAATACATTGAACCTAGGCTTTCTTTCAAAGTGTGTATTAATCCCACAGCATTTCTCATACATTTCCTACAGTTTCTCATACAGAAATAAACAGTGCTTTTTACATACAGCTTCTTTCATAAATCGATCACAGATGAGCACCAAATTAACAGTGACAGAAAAATGTGTATTTTCTTACTTCTATGACACTTAATATTGGAGACTGCGCTGTTCAGAGCTTCTGTGAGCACGTGAATCAAAATCAGGCTCACATAAAACTTTCCTGACAATGCTGCAAGTGATAAGCTAGAAACTGTCTTTGTGTGATTTTTGTGCATGCTGTGAAACTGTCAATATCTTAAAAATGTGCATTAATTCATGATCTTGCCTTGAAATCTCATGACTGAAAATTCCTGACTGCAATTCTGCCATTTGTTCAGAGCCAGAACCTAGGACCAAACTTGTAAGAGAGGACAAGGACAAAACCTGAATACATTACTTGCAGAAACCCATGGAAGAGAAAACTTCTGAGTTTTGTTTTCAGCTGAGATGTGAAATATCCTCCTGGGAATTAGTGCGAAGCAGCAATTTGGGACCTCTATGGTCAATCTGCGGAACTATTATTTAGGCTTAGAGGCTTCCACAATAAATAGCAGCCTTGGGCCTTCTCAGGAGTTCTCCTTGTGGTGATAGAAATCTCTGCTTGGACAGTCACCCCTATACTGGAGAAAACTGCAGCTTTGCTATTCATCACTCTTTCCCAACCTAAGAGATCCTAAACCAGTAGTCTAGCATAGCATGCAAACAGCTTGTAGAGCAGAGAAACCACATTTTAAATTATATATATTAGAGTTCTGTTTAATGAGTTTCAAAGAATTTTTCCCATCTGTTTTATTAGATTTTGGAAAATAAACTGTGTGTCGCACTGATGAAATCCAAAATAGGAGGGTAACTACAGTTGCCTTGTTTACATGAAGAGCGAGAATGTTCCTTTTCAGATTAGCAAAAGAGAAAATGGCATTTATTGTATAGGACTATTTTTTTTTACTCTTTGCTGATATGCAGTCTTTTTAGCAACTAAGCTGTGCGCCTGAATTTAGAGAGGCTGGTTGTCCATTTTGATAACACTATTAATTACAGTTTCATGCTGAATTCTCTGCAGAGTAGAGATGTTACAACAGCAGAAGAGCACACTTCCTAAAGTGGCCTTCCTCCTGGGGAATTTTGATGGGTACATGGAAGGGTGCTCACAGACCCTGGCACAAAATCCAGAACTCCTTTAACATTCCGTTTAACCATTTTCAAATGGAAGTGCGCTAACTGGCATCTCCTGCAAATGCGGAGCCAGCTGCCTACAAACCCAAGCTGCCATGTCACACATTCCTGTGGTGGCTACTGCTTGGCGAACGCCAGGCATCATTCCTAAACCACCGTAATCCAGCATTGTCAGAGATGGCTTGCCATTTTGGCCACAGCTTCTGCAAGGAAGCACCTTGGAAAGCGGAAGCTGTGTAAGTCAATGCACAGCAGCCAAGGATTAGTCTCTCTCTACCCTGCAGATAACAACTCATGAGAAGCTCACTGCTATCTACTTTGCACTTCTAGCACTTGCGATACTAGAGTGCTGCATGAGCTGAGGAACTGTGAAGATTTTTCACTTTTGTTTCTTCCCTTTTAATTTTCCAATGTCTTTCGACATCTTAAACTAAAGAGGAAGGGTATTTCAAGTCTCTCTGTTGCCATGATATGAAGATGAAACTGTGTATATATGGGACCCTTCCCAAAAGTTCATTATGAGACAGATGCTGTAAGAAGCAGCCCATGTTTAAACACTACAAAGGGTTTGCATGAGACACTATTTAAAAGTGTGCTATGTGTCTTAAGATTGTTCACTTATGGTTTCTGGTAAAGAGCTATAAGCTTTTCAAGTATTGCAGCATTTCTATGCTGAGCAGGATGGAAAAAGGAATAAGTAGGATTTAAGACCTGGAAGTGTAACCAGAAAGCTTTGCACAATTGACAGGGTGTTTGTGGTTCAGATATTAAAGTACAATTTGATTAACCTACTTAGCAAAGTTCAAATGATAAATGTGAGTTTGGTGAAATTATTTTGCTGGAAACAAAAACTTCTTTAGACTACTTAAAATACATGAGGATGTTAAATACTGTTACAGTGATTTAATGAGTATTTGGTTTCACTGTGATACTGGAAAATCAAACAAGATAGTTTCAGTCTGAACTTCAGGAGATTCTGATCAAAGGCTTCCAGTATTTTCAGTTTAACAAATTTTGTATTTTTTGTATTATTGAATGTTGTTGAAACTATTAATGGAAAGTATCTGTACTGTATAAAGTCTGCATTACTTTTTCTAACATGGGGAGTGGATGCCAGCTGCCAAGCCTGTCCTGCACATCTCACACAAGAGCATGCAGGGGTTCACTTGGCTATTGAGACCATCTGGGCTTCCTCAGCTTATGCTGAGCAGTACCATGCGTCACACACCAGCCTTTCAGACTGCACATCTGCAGATAAAATACTTTGGTCTTTGTGCCAACTTCCTATCCACCGGCTAAGCACTGGCCATGGGGCCAGTTCATTTTGTTCTAGCATTTGACTCTTTTCTATTAGCTTGGGCCTGCAAGACTTCCACCTTCCAACCAGTCCCCTGCTGATGTACAGCACACACCTGTCCTGTGGCTTCTGGAGAGCAGCTTCTTTTAGCCCATTACGACCAAGTGCCTTTGTGCAGTGATTTATTTCACAGCGCTCTCTCACGACTGTGTAGCTCCACTGACTGCTTTGGTCGGCACAGTCTCACTTGGAACCTCCAAGCTCCAATACAAAGAAAAGTAACTAAGGCAAAAAAATACACCAATTAGTAAAACAAATTTCAGGAAAACTTTGCAGCAATTGAGAATGCCATGAAGGAAAAGAAAAATTAGATAAAATTAGCAATTGTACGCAATACCTCCATCATGGTAGCCATATGACAATGAGAAACAGGAAATCTCACTTACTTGCCTAAGTGAGAAAGGCTGGAGGCCTTTAGTAGTCTAACTATAATTTCCAGTATTTTGTATTGCTCAGTTTATGGAGCCAGAAACAGACAAGAGACCCCGTATAAACATTAAGTAGTATTACAGGAAACATGCAATTTTCTTAATTTCAGGGAGGTGCTTGCCACATTTGTTTATGGTATCACTCATTCTGTTTACAGGGACATTAACTGCATGAGTATAATTTTTCCTCTCTGTGATTTTTACACACTGTGCACTCATTGTGAAAGTAAGTCAGTGGACCCTGTTTTCTGCAGTTCAAGACTAGCACTGCAACACAGTCATTATGGTGCTTCCTCCATGCATTAGTTATTGAAAGGGCTGACCCCAAAATAAAACGATGCAAATCACATTAGCACTGAAATCAAACTCTGCTGTGCTGGGAGAAACTGAAAGGCATGAGTGCTTCTGCAGCACCACAACAAGCAGCAGGGGCTGCTCAGCCAAGCTGCAAAAGTCCTCTGTCACGGCTGGACAGGAGGAAGCAAGCCCCAGGCTGGCAGCTTGGAAAGGAGGAGAGGGAGGACCATGGGATCCGGCATAATGACAGAGGAGAAATGAAAAGCAATAGGCAGAACAAGAGAAAATACGTGCTAAAACTTGAAGGAAGCCAGGGTGAAAGAAACAGGTGCAGACAAGTAGATAAATGATGAGGGGAAAAAACAGTCAGTCATCACTCTTATTTTCAAAAATAAAAGAGTAGATGAGAAGGGAGGAGCAAGCCCACCCTTTAGACAGGACATAGGAAAAGGAAAGGCGAGAAGCAAGGTCAACACGAAAAATGAAAAAGGAAAGAGGGAAAAGAGAGAAAAACTTCAAGAAAAAATGATGAAATTGTGGGGGGAAAAAAAAGCCCACCCCAAAAGTTCCTCCTTGTCTTGTTTTTCTCTTGGAAAAAAGAAAAAAAAAACCCACCAAAACAGACTGAAAGAAAGCAAAAGGCTGATTACAGTCTCACAGTAAGGAGATAAAGGAGAGGAGGAAGCTGGATATCAACTGTATTCATCCAAGAATATGTAAGGAGTAGCTCAGTTCAAGAACACTGTAACACAAAAAGAACGTTCCTTCAAGGAGGAAAACTATTTGTCCAGCAGAATTCCTGAAATTTTACTGCAAGCCCAACTTTGTCCAAAAAAACAGTAAATAAAACTTCTGTCTGAAACTTTTCCCACCATTCCAAGACAGTTGGTATTTAATCTAAATAACCTCCTACTGAGTGTTGATTGCAGCCTGTAGCTCTGCAATCCAGCCTCGTCACGGCCCAATCTAAATAGAGCTTTAATAAATATTCAGCTTAAATTCACTCAAATTCCAGCTTGCTCAGAGTATGGTCTCTATTTCTGAACCTGCAGTGGCTGAACGAAAAACTGGAACTTCACAACATTCGAGGAACACTGGATTTTCTTGTCAGGTCTCCAGCTTTAGGACTGTTGTGAAACCACTGCTATTTGGCATATCAGTAATTTTGACTGGAAAAAATCAGGATGCGTTTTCAAATATATGGTAAGTCTACAGCTCTGGCCAGACTACGGTATTGTGAATACCTCAATGGCAAGCCCACTGGCACTGCATTTCAGGTAGGGGCTGAGAAGGGAGATCGGAACTGTATTTGTTTCAGCCTGTGTTCTTCCCACCTCACTAAAATGCTGCCATTGCACTTGGTTTGCTTCCACCCCTCCATATTCATTTTAACTGTGTAGACACCTCACTGCCTGTTCTGTGCCCACCCTGAATCACACCGAGCCATCACTCATCGCAGCAAATCTTCACTGAACAATACAGATTTATTAACATGCAACAGGGGTCCAAACATGAGAAAATCAGGTTTGTTCAAATCCAAACTTCATAGGAAACTGGAGCCTAAAACACTGCAGGCACTATTTCTAATTACATGGGCATTTTTAAGCTCCCTAGAGACCCTACTGTCCCGCCAACATTTTTTCCTTGAGGAAAAAAAGGGAGAGCTCCTGTCTGCAAGCAAATAAGAAGGCCTCATTTAAATGCAAAGCACTTGCTGCTACAAGAGATCTGGGACTGCAGTTGCTCTTTCAGCCAGATACCTCATCCAAAATAGCCCCTTTCCACCTGCCAGATCCAATCAGCAACCCGGAGGAGGGCTTTTATGGAGTCCAGCTTTCGTATCTTCCTGGTTTAGATCCAGTGACCCAAAGCTAACACCATCCCCTGCTCCAGCATTACTGCACTGACTGACAGGGTCAGTCTTTGCTAGATGTCACTAAATCAACATCCCTCCAGGGTGTCTCTCCAAAGGGAGAATATGTTCTCTCAAGTGACCTTCGGAGTTCACAAGTGACTGACGCAGAAGCCCCATGCCATCCATCACTCCAGCAGGAGGGGACATTTGCAGCGGGTCAGAATGGCATGGGACTGCCATGAACTTCCTGCATCCTGCTTCCCCACATACCGAGCCCCACTGCTTCCACTGATTCATTTATCAGGAGAAGGGAATAGAAGGCGAAGTCAATGAAGCTGCAGTGCGTGCAGCAGAGGTCAGGCCCAGTAGGGAACCCGGAGTACGCACACACGCATAGACAAGAAACACAGAGAGACAGAGAGGGCAAGCGTGTTTTCTATTAGCTGCCTGCTATAAATATTACCTTTCAGGTCAAATATTTTGTTTTGAAAATAGTAAAATCTCAAGGACTGCTTCAACCCATCAATCTATAAGGAGGGGAAAAAATGTCAATGCTTTCTTCATCTGAAAACTAGCTCAAAACAAACAAGGTCACAGCTGCTTCACGGCTAACAATGATAAGCCACTTCTATCAGTTCCTTTTTTTTTTTCCTTACCCAGGTTAAAAGAAAAGCCAGATTTCTGATGCATGGAGGAACAATTCCCAGGATGGTACCTGGAAGAGGAGTCCCTTATGTGATCTGTGATCTGAAATACCTGTAGAGCAGATCTAGAACTGAACAAACTGGTTTGTGATGTGAACATGTGATACAGACAATACCCTACCATAAGAAGATACTAAACCATATAACCAAAAGATTACAGGGTGGATTAGTTTGCCAGGAGGTATGAATGTCCTTTGACGAATAACTTCTACAGTTAATAACTGTCTTGTTAAAATAAAAGAATAAATTTTTAAAAAGGACAGTAATATAGTTTCCTTTGCTGTACATTATGTGTTGGTCTTCAAGGAATATTTGCGAAAAACCAACTGCCTGGCTGACAAGTGACACCTGGGGCCTGATAAACAGCCCTGTTTTCCTTAGCGCAGCCCTCATCAGGGACAAGAGGAGTCTAGGGGACACAAATCAAGAGATTGCCTTCTGAATTCCCTCATCCTGTGCTGTTTTGGTTGCTGTAACAGCCCACAACCCCATCTGTGGGCAGGCAGACAGTGGGAGCACACATGCTGCCACGTGCCAATGTAGGAAACACGCTGGTCACCTTCTACCCTGGTGTCTCCTTTCTGTTTGGTGTGTTACTCTGCTCACAGCCATGCAGTGATAGGGGTCTGGGCACCACAGGTATATTGAGTTAACAATTCTGACTTACAAGCCCCTTTTTGAAGACATTCCTCAGAGCTGAATTTCCACTCATTTACACTAGGAGCTTAATTGTGCTATCCCAACTTCTGTAAGGAAGCACATAGCATCATAACATCAAAACCCAAAGCAACTCAGTCCCCTCCAGATACCCTTTCACAAAGATGACTTTTTCCATTCTGGCAGCTGCAATTATATATGGTAACTCTCACAGCGTATTTTTTAAGGCCTGGTAAATACTCTGCAGTATGTTTTGAAAAATAACAGAAAGTTAATAAAAGGAGACTACATTCCAGCCCAGTAGCACAATGCTCTACCTGGCATGCTAGCTCTGCACTTTAAGTCTATGGGGTGGGAAGAGGGGTCTCCAGGCACAGCTCAACCATCACTACTCATTCTAATACTCTCCGCAGCAAAACAGTAACAGGCAGCTCAGTGCCCAAGCTCCTTCCTCCAGTCCAAATAGATGTGTTTTTCTCAACCAGTTATGCTAGCAGTTACACTGCATAACTGGTAACTAAAGACTTGCATACACCAGTGCAGCCAGCACTGTATTGACAGAACTGGAAATATCAGTGCTTTCGCAGTACAAGTCTGATGCCCTGCTGTGTTGTGGTCCATGTCTGGGTGCAGTGGGGATCGGGAAAGGCAGGGCTCACAGAGCCACTCTTCTGTCCTACAGCACCCCAAGTTGCTGCACCAAAAAAGCGTGCCAATGCATGCATCACAAGGGTGGCTATTCTGCTGTGACAGTATGTGGAACCCCTTTACTTTTCAGTAATCAAACTGAGCATGTTCTTAACTAACTGCTAAATCCCATTTTCTGACATCTTTATGGACAGCCTGAATCCCAAAGGAAGTGAAAACCTCATACGCATCCCTGACTGGCTGCCTTAACACGAGTGATACCTATGCATACAAGCTGAGGCCTTCTCAAACCAGCCAACACTACAAGGACCAATGATCAATGAAACATCTTAATTACTACATTAATGTGACTGGAAGGATATTTCTTCCTGAGGAGAATACCTAACCCTTTTTTCACAAAACATAAAGTTACTTGAAAGACAGTGGTAATGTGAAAAGAGTACAGCAGAAGGGCAGTGAAGTTGCCCCACTACAGACTCTTAGTTATTTCAGCCTTTACCATTTTCCTACCACATCCACTGTCTGCAATACAGTATTGGGAGGTTTACCATATTCACAACTCCATGTACAGAAACCTAATTAGTTAACTATCATGACTGGAAGAGCACTACTGTTCTGTCTTATGCTGTTAGATCACCTATACCAAACTAAAGCTCCTTTACAGTGACAAAATGCCTGGGCAAAGGAGGACTGTGAAAGAGGAAAGCATGAAAGAGGGACCCTTAAATACTCACTAGGTAGGCCTTGGCCCAGGCACAGAAAGGGGTAGAAGTAGCAGTGGGGTGAAAGGCAATGCTAATATTAAGAAGGGATACACATTCAGCAAAAGTATGAACTGCTGTAGGTACAGAAATTGCTGTATTTGCTGGAAACTAGAGGGAGATGCCAAAACATCATCTGCCATCTGAAGTGCTGCTCTTTGTGCAGCAGCATTTGAGGTCCCCCTGCCTTTGCAGTCATCTCCAGTAGATGTATGTCTGCAATAAGCAGCTGTTTTGCAAGTGTTTATCGCTGTTATGGCTGCTCTGGTTTATACACTGGAATGGGATTATCCGGGGTTTTTAGGTGATTGGGCTGGGATGATGACTAGCTGGCTGAGACTTTAGCCAGCCAAAACAGAGATCACCCGAGAGGTACAGAAGGCGGATGGGGGTGGAGACGACAGGAAGGATAAGCCTGTGTCAACCCTTCCACCCAACAGTACAGCCTTTTATACACAAATCAAGTTTGTAGCACAGAGGTCTTGTTAGAGACAAAGCTGATACTACACTAGAGCCACATCAAAGAGCCTTTTTTCTTTGTCTGCACTTGGTAAAGAGCGTGCGACCTCTTATTTCAGATGTGGATTTCTGACATTTACCATATTCTGGTCACCTCAAGAACAGGCTACTGTCGTGGCTTTACTTGCTCAGGTCCTTAACATAACTCAGTGAAATCCAACACACAACAGCCTTAAGTGTGGCTTTATGATTACTTATGCATGAAGGTTTGCAAGGTTGAATTTAATGCAGTGGAATGGGTTTTTAACTGTAAATGCTTTCAGTTTCCCCAAGACACACGTCTATGCTGCCACAATAGAATTCAACGGCACTATATGTCTCCATAAGAGTAATGCTATGCAAATAGCAGCATGAGCTAAATGCTAATCTTTGGTTTGTAATCAACTCACTGGGGAGGCAGACTTCTAGAGATCACTTTTGCTGTATCTGTACTTTCCTCTCAATTCTTCATGGTCTTGCTTGGTTATTGAGACTGTTGGCTTTATATTTCTAAGCAGAGATAAACTTTACATTAAATATAACCAAGCAGAAGGAGAACTGCTAGTCTATGCATCTCTAAAGTAACAATACACACAAATCTCTTATGAACTGTTAGGCACTGAATACTGCAATTCAGTACTCAGTTTTGGTGGTAATGCTGTATATACATATTATATACAAAAGTTGCATTGTATGATCATCAACTTTTCACAGTTCCCTCTATAGTGAGGTAAGATTCAGTAAGATAACTGCCTCTCACACAAAATTGATGCCTTGAAATTATGCGTATTTAAATATACAAAGCTACCTATATCACAGTCCCCAAGACACATTCCACTGAAAAGCAAACTCAACATTTCTCCTCAATATGAAGTAATGTAGAAGATATTACCTCTACCACAATTTTTTTTTTCTCTCCCTCATTCCTATCATCATTCTAAAGAGGGAAGCGTTTAAAAATGCAGTTTTTCTGAGACGAGTTTTCCAAACCACAACAGTTTACAAATTTCTGTAAAGCTCAAGTAAATATGCTCATGGAAACAAAGGCCTCTGCAATGTTCCCAACAAAAATGGTGCAGCAAGATGCTAGTGTATGAGAACCAGAAAGTGAGACAGGAGTTAAAATCAGAAACTATAGTGAGATGTCATCAACTGAAAAACACCTGGCAAATAAGCTAATAGCCTAAGTAACTAAAGTAACAAATGGTCTTTTTATTCTGAAATACACTCTTGTAAAATAGATATGCAGTTCATTTTTAATTTGCTATCAGCTCCAAATGCATGTCAGGCATCTGCTCCTGCCGAGTTCAAGTGCAGCACTATAAGCAAATTTACTTTTTTGAGTCAGGAAACATCCTGCTACATTGCCTTCCCCTTTTTCTCCCCCCACTCTGCAAAACTCTACTAGGTTTGCTTCAATAACTTCAAGCCATACACTCTACTAACTTGGATCGGAGAAAGCAACACAGAAAAGGATGTGGAGGAAACAAGGATGAGAACTGTCTCAAAATCAATTAAAAAGGCAAGAGGGTTTTTTGGTTGGTGTTTATTTTTGTATGGTTGTTTTTTTCTGCAGTGAAAAAGTTTTGTTTTGGGAGTAATTCATAATGTTAAGCCATGTGAAATAAAGTATGTCTCATCAAGGGTTCCCAAAGTCTGTGTATTTTTAAAAATACATGTTATATGTTGAAAGGGATGTTCAGAGATGCTGCACTTTCAGCATAATTATAGAAATAATAATCTTAAAAAAGCTGCAACTGAAAACTCTCAACTCAACCAGAACAACAAACTGAATTCATAACCAAGTTAACTGCTTTGCTTTCCAGAACAGCACATATTGGCAAACTAAGTTATTAGTCACAAAAACCTCTTTTAGCCAACTCTAGCTACAGAGCACAGGACTGTTTCCACAAATTTAAGGGATAAAAGAGCTGCTGCAACTTGGTTCAGATCACAGTATACGTCTCTGGTTGCCAAAGGTAGCCGGTAACTCTGCAGAGTTACCACTACACCTTATTTTTCCTCAGCTCACTCTGGAGATACGATATCCAAGAGATAAGGGAGAGGCATGAAAATTTTCCCACCCCCAAGGGGAGGAAGGCTGCAGAGGTGAAGGGGGGGCATGATGGCACACCTTCCTTCACAGAAGGTGAATTTCCTGGGTGTTTGCACGAAAGTCCTATTCAAGGGGTGCAACAGAACGGGAGCCTTGTTTCCATGGAAGAGAAGTGGTAACATCACCGCTCCGATCAAATCTGGCTTGCTGCATACTTCGGCCACAAAGTACGATGTGTGTTATTAAGTTACCTAATTTTCTTGCATACTTCTCAAGTTATCTCTCCCAACAGCCTTAACATACAAAACTTCAGCCCACTGGCCAGGTAAGCCCACTTATCACAGATGCTTCTTGATCTCTCTCTGCCTAAATACACACCACTCCCAATACCAATTTTTTAAAGCTCCACTTAAACAGGGATCTCCTCCAGGTTGAGAACTGAGGACTATTATTACCAGCCTCCTACTTTTTTCACCTGTTTTAATTCATGCCAGGACTTTGCCATCACACTTACTTCAGGATCTTTGTGAAAGATTATATCAAGATAATATCCAAGGGTTTCCATTTTTGTTTTCATACATTTCTTTTCCTTATTTTTCCTTCAGGAAGATCCAGGACACCCAGCAGCATGGTGCAACTTAAAAAATCTGTACTACTTCTCAGTGTCTATTACACTTCCTCCTTTTACTTACTCGTTACCATCAGTTAGTGGGAGCAGAGATTCATTACAATGTTGCGTAATTCTTAAGAACATTCTTCATGAATCTTAGGGGGAAAAAAAGTGTAACTTACATTCTATTAAAAGTCTATTGCTCCCCATGTTAATGCTTTACAGGAGAACTGAAGGTGATTATTCTTACACCTACCAAAGTTATTTAAGTTGCTCTTCACTTTCTTTAGAAGTCTCCACACATGCACAAGACCCAAAAACCAAAAGACCACCCACCAAACTTGGATATATTTCAGTGTACTTTTCCATTTCATTCTTTGGGGGAATTAAAAAAAGGGAAATTGGTTGCCTTTTTCCAATTCCTCAACTTCATAACTGGCAGTGAGTAACTGCTGGATGGTTATTTCCCTCCATCATCCATTGTGGTGAAGTTGACACAGTAATTCCTAGCATACAGTTGCTAGGAAAACCCCCACAACGTGTTAATTTTCATTATACAGTGCTAAAAGGATGTGTAACTGCAGCTAAGGAGCTATCATGTAAAGCATTGAACACTTAATGTCCTGTTTTAGCCAAGCACTAAGTAAAAGCTTAACTTCAAGAGTATGAATGATCCCAGCCATTAAACCAGGACCCCTCATGGAAGTAAAGCAGAAGATGCCAAAGAGAGTGCCAGTTCTGAAGAGTGCCCGAGCTAAATAAAAATCTCTCCTCTATTATCAGCAGCATGACACATATATAAAAAATATTTGCCTTTACCATTTGGGGGCCTACAGAAATGCTGGAGAGGGATTTCCTTATGTGTAGTGACAGGACAAGGAGGAATGGCTTTAAACTGACAGAGGGAAGATTCAGATTAAATAATTAGGAAGAAAATCTTCACTGTGAGGGTGGTGAGGCACTGGCACAAGTTGCCCAGAGAAGCTGTGGCTGCTCCATTTCTGGTAGTGTTCAAGGCTAGGCTGGACTGGGCTTTGAGCAGCCTGGTCTAGTGGAAGGTGTCCCTGCCCAGGGTCGGAACTGGATGATCTCCAAGGTCACTTCCAACCCAAACCATTCTATGATTCTACAATTTGACTCTCAGTGACAAATGCACCTGCACTTTTAAGCTCAGCTGAACAAATAACAGCAAACATTTAAAACACACATTTCCCATTCTGAGGAGAGACGAAGTTATCAGAGTACAAACCCGCTGCACTTTGGTGTGAGGCTTTCAGAGATCACATCAACACTCCGTGATGCAAAGAAAATTGAGAAAAACAAAACCAACCTTCACGGATTTTCAGCATATACAGTTGTTGCAAGAGGTGCCAAAAGAAGTCATTTCGAGCCAAACAGCTGGCTTGATGGCTCCGCTAATTACAGGCCAGGGCTGCTCCCGCTGGGCTGAAGAAGGCCAAGGCTTGTTGTCCCGCAGACGGATTAGCCACTGTTGCCCATTAAGACCACCGCTTGAGTGTAGACAGAGACGTGGAAGGAAACATAAGAAGGCAGCATGTGCATAACCAAACAGGCTACCTTGCTGAAAAGAAACCCCCTAAAGCCACATTCTGCTTCATTAGCACATGAAAATAAGGTAATTGAATACTTCAGTCTCCCATCCAGAGCCAAGATCCATCACTCATGGAAATGGAGTTTTGATAAGGTGGGGTGTTTAAATGAGGCAGAAAGAGTCTTTGAGTGTGCGTTACTTTGTTTATCTGAGAGAAATCTCACTTAAATATAAGTGAAAAAG
Organism: Psittacus erithacus; assembly: GCA_009867235.2. NCBI lineage: Eukaryota > Metazoa > Chordata > Aves > Psittaciformes > Psittacidae > Psittacus > Psittacus erithacus. The sequence goes on along the minus strand of WYDI02023306.1, from coordinate 68,029 downwards.
ACATAAAAATCACTTTATCCCAGGAATCACTTGAATATAGCAAAGCCCCTCTGAGGATGAAATGTTAACAAACCCTTTTTAACATTACAGTGAAGACAGAAGGCATTATGCTTGTTGCTGAATTTATTTTTGTATCAAAATCCACCTTTCTCTCCAAGTTCTTAGGGGACTTTTTTCTTCCTCTCCTTGAACTCTCTACCTCACTAGTTATTTTTGCTGGCTTTAAACATCACATATATGAAGAGATATATGAAAACTTAAGCAACTGGGAGGGCAACATATTTTAATTAGACTTCTGTTGGGTTTTTTTAAATTATGCATGTCATACACTCAGGTTTTGATTTTCTTCCCCCAATTCTTCAGCTGATAACCAAAACAAGCAAACAGATTTAATAAAAGAATTAGCATTCCCAATTCCAGACTCAGACAGCTCCTACTTAAGTTCTTTGGCCTTGTTTTGAAGGGAGAGGGGAAGTAGAGAAAAAATTCTGATATTTAAAAGTATTTTAAAGGCAAAATCATAAGCAGAAAGTAGTTTGTTTACTTTAGCAAGCTAAACAGCAACAAACTCATTTTCCCCCACTGGCTGATCACCTTAAGTATGAAGCACAGTGAGTGGCATTTCCTCCAAAAAAAAAAAAAAAATATTTACGTAAATACTGCAAATAGACTCCTTGCCTCAGCCAAAAATGCCTGCTATGATATTGCCAAGTCTTCTGCAGAAAGCAGGAATGAAGAGAGGCATAGAGCCAGACGGACTGCACCCTTGTTCCTTGGGTCTAAGTTTGCTAGTTTGAAAATTGCTATGCTGATATATTATCTACAAACATAAAGAAAGATAATATGACAGTACGGGCCAGCTTTCAATCACTGGCAACCACAAGGATTTTTATAACATTTAAAACAAACAGGCCCCCCTTCCCCCCACCCGCACCTCCCTGTCCCTTTAACAGTGATGCATAAAATGTCCCTAGCTTTTGTCTCACTCTCATGTGTGCAGACATGTGACGAAACAATGAAAAGGCTTTCCTGCTTAGAAATACGTGTAATAGCCACAGTGCTAGGGAGAAGCTGCGTTTTTACAACACTTTCAAGGGAACTAAATTGTATTGATGCTAAGGCTGTGCTACTGTTCCCCCTGTGCAGGCTGTTTGCTCCCACCACATCTCTGACGCTGGCGGTGCATGTCCGCTCCCGTGAAAAGCCAGTTCAGGGAGATAACCCTGCAGAAAGCTACTTGATTTTCTATGGCGTAGTCTGCAGGTTGAGAGCTGTAAGGTGGCTCACATGGCATCAGCTGTGAGCCAGCTTTAGAGGCAGGGAGAAGACAGGAACTGGAAGGAGAGTGGTGAAGCTGTTGTGAACCTGCACCTTTTGGAACAATGCCACTGTGATCAAATGATCGAGGATGGACTAGAGGTAAACCCAAAGGGCTGGGGCAGGGGCCAGTAGGTAAACATTTCACCACCCCTGCTGGTAGCCACTGTCACAGCGGGAAATTTAAACAGATTAGCATCTGAAGATAAACATTCTTCAGACCAAAGCTTCACATTTACCGTAACTCGGTCCTACCATGTAGTTTTGAAACACACATAGCAGCACCAGCTCAAAATCAAGTCACTGTTTCATAGCTTGCTAACCCCTCAGAAACATAGAAGGCTAACACAGCAAGCATGCAGTACCACCGGCTAACAAGCAACCATGGTGCTCCTTTCCAGAGAGGCAGTGGGCAAGCAAAGGAGAAGCTGGGCTGCAGGCTCCACTGCAAGGCATTACAACAGCCCAGCCTCGTGATCATAGCAGCATGTGCTGCTGTTGCACCACAGCTGCCATAGACAGCAGCAAGGCTGGTAACCCTTTTGTGTGCTGATGGCTGAATTGACCTTCTAAGCAAAATTAGCAGGCCACGAATTAGCACCCCCTTTAGTGCCTGCCAACAGAAAGCAAAAATAAAATAAAACCATGTGGCCATGGGTTGTGTGAAATGGTGTCACAGGCCTTACTGCATATTTTCCCCACCCTTCGACTGGGAGAACACACTGTGAAAACTGTGCAACTAAAGTAAATACTTGCAAATTATACCCAGCTTGCGCTTTTCTGTGGAATAAATCTGAATAAAGCAAACCAGAAAGATACTCTGACAATCTCAGAAACAATATCTTAAATCAAACTGTCTGAACAACAATCTTTATCGCCTAGTAAGATACTGATTTCCCAGGCCTAAGTACAGTGAGCAAACAATGTGTCCCAGGAATTCATCCAGAGCAAACTGGAGCTGCGAGACCACAGGGAAAGAGAAAAATACGTGTTATCAAAGTGCTAATAACTTTACACAACACATTGAGAAAAGACTGCAAGAGGCCTTACACACATCGAGCACAGACAGCAAGCTAAGCTCTTGATGACCACAGTCACCAAACACCCCTGGCTTACTACCCCTTGCCAAATGTGCCCCAAAATCAGACACGCAAGTAGTTTCCCTTAAGCTTTATCCACGCTCAGATTTCCATGTAAAATTCTCACAGTGCTGCTGCTGGCTTTATTGAGCCAATGGAAAATTCTGCCTGAAATTCCCTGCTCCTGACAAAGCCCCAGCACTGAAGCAACATGATAAATTACATCATAAGCTGCCAAGATGTCTATCATGACCAAAATGTTAACAGAAGCAGAAAACCACTGGTAATGACAGCTTTTACTCTCATGTAAAATACCTCTGTTATACAGAAATCAAGTGGATGTCTCACGGAAGCAAGCAAAAATTTGACATTAAGAGACTCTCTACCTTCATAAATAAAAAAGTATTTCTGAGTTTAGCAAATTCAGTTAAAGAAGATAAGAAATACTGCCACATGTAATAGCATACATTACTGATACAAATACGTACCAGCACAATACCACATAACCTATGTAAAAAGAAAGCAAGCATAGTTCTACTTACTCTAAATCTACAATTAAATGTAATTCTTTTAACTGTGCTTAACAATAGAGGAAGATTTAACAGGTGTCATTGTTTCTCCCAGGCGTACTCATCTTTTTCATTTGCCCAAGTAAGAAAAGAAAAATTACTTAACGAGCAGGCTGAAAGAGATGATTAATTAATCAAATTCCAGGGCCGGGGGGAGTCTCCTCCAGTTTGGATACATTTCCTTTAGCTGTAAGCAAGCTGGAAGGCAAGAGACAGGCTCCTCCTCAGCTTTTTGTTTTAGCTGGCATGTAGTTGTAAAGGATCGAAGATGCTTAAGCCAGTATGTGTTTGTAAAGGCTTGAAGATGTTTCTCAGCTTGTCAGCCTTTTTACCATCAGTCATCCAGGAGTCACGCTCACTGCCTCAAAACACAATGTTTTTTTTTTAAGTGCTTGTGACAATATCCCAGCACCGTCCAGTGCAAGATTGGGCATCAGTTTTGATATTTAAGTGGCAGCACTTGCTGATACCATTTCTTCTTTTAACTACTGAGACCTAAATCTGCCACTTTTTGAACAGAATATCCATATGCATTAAGTGAGCCCCTGAAAGTAAGCCACCTCTCATCAAAGCTAGCTCATGACTGACCTTCTAGTGAAAACTTGAAAACAAGGAGCAATAGGACAGGTCAGAGTTGGTAAGACATGAGGCCTTTCCCTTTTCTTACCACACCACCACCTAGGGGACCTTTGATCTGAATGTCAGGAGTGAAAATACACAAACAGATACTTTCTTATTATATACTCACAGGTGTACATTCCTGAAACTGCTACATTCCATTACTTTCAGCTGCACTGGAAACAATACCTTCAGAAGTTGACCCCTTCTCTGATCCTACCGGTATCCAAGTACAATGCATCACAGCAAGTGCAGCGTTCTGAACACCACCAACGATCATACCAACAAATTCAAGCAGCGCATGTAAGGACAGTACCAAAGTGAGGGCTGAAGTTCGTCTGTATTACTTACTTAAGACTGTGCACTGCTTCACGCTCGCAGAGAAAGGCTGCTTCTCATGCTCAGCAGGAACATTTCTGCGCAGGCAGCTGAGTTTTGATGCTGAGAACGCTGGATTTAAGGCTAGCTCAACATAATTTTGCCAGTGCAGCAAGAAGTAGAAATCTTGTGGAAACAGGTACAGCCCCTGTGGACGTTCAGATCACTCCCCTAACAGCATGCAACAAATCAATTGTTTGGGCTGGGGCTATTGAATGCAAATGCACATCCCATCCTCGTAGAAACAATTTTCCTACTTTTTAAAAATCAGTCTCCAGCTTTGGCAGTTTAATATAGGAGGCGGTGTTTCCTCCTTCTGCTAAAAATATTCCAGTATACTTCAGTAACTGGAAAGAAGGAATAAAGGAATTTTTCCATTTTTCTCTGATTGCTCTGCATGGTGTTTATCAGCAGGCTCCTACTGCATCTCCTTTTGTTAGAAAATTAAAAGTTGAACTGCAAGCATAAAAGCCACCATGAACCATGCAATAACCTTCAGGCATTTTAAGAGCAGCAGAGGTTACAAGGGCAGCTTCTGACTCTAAACAGCACCTATTGTTTCTCTTTCTTCTTCAGTAACAAAAGCAGAGCTGAAAGCTATTTACCTGGTTTTACCTCTGTCAGATCTCATTTCCCCTTTTGTTTTCAGCAGATGATCTTATCAAATAGTGACATTTCTAACAATTGCTTTGATCAGATTTTTTTTTATTTCATTAGTAAATTCTACAGTAGGTAACTTGGCATACAAAGGCACAGCAGAAGAGCACTTAGGAGGCTTCGGGACTCTCAATGCGTATCTAAATTAAGGGTAACTATTTTTAAGCTTATAGGTTAATATGCTTTCATTTTCAAATCGTGAGGGCCAACTTACAGTACAAGGCTCTGATCTTGCAAGCACTCCCACGCTAACAGCTTTCTGCCTGCACCATCCCATGTGTTCCCCTCCCACTGCAATGAGATTCATATAACTGGACACTTCCCTTGTGCAAGCACGACTGCAGAGCAAGGGTGGAAGGGAAAAACTCCCGATCCAACAAACTTTGGGGTGTACAGCTATTCAATGTAGTGTGTCCAACATACTACTCAAATTGTTTGTAATACAGAAGCAAAAAGAAAAGCAAAAAAGTTTTATTTCAAAACAAAACCCTTACATGACTAGGCATCACACAGAGTTTTTGCAACTGGCCAGGAGTGATTTGTAGTTAATACAGAATCATTTAGGTTGGTATAAAAAATCCTCCAAGATCTAGCCTTAAAAAAAAAAAAATACTCAGTACAGACCAAAGCAACCCACATGTAATTTCTTCCACTGTTTTACACTAGTAATAAAACTTCAGAACAAAAAATGCTTTGGGGGTGGTTTTATCCTTAGGAACAAAGTTCACACAAAAGCAATAATTTCTAGCTTTATTGATCCCCACTTTAAAAAAAATATTTTCTCCTTTTACTTGCTCTAAATCACTTCCCAACATCCACCTCTTTCCTTTTGTACGCTTCTGTTATTTCATAAGAGGTAAAAAATTACTTGAAAATATATAACAGAAACATTCCCCAATTCATAAGCTGCTGTTATAATCTTAAGGAACTGAACAGAGAAATTATTTTCAGTGATAAATTAAATACTAGTAAACTATATACAACCCTAAAAGCACCATTAGGCATAGCAATCTACAATGTAAGTTTATTGCATTTGATTCTTCATCATTAGCTGGAATTTGTAAATACTGTACAGAAAATCATTAAAAAGAGTGAAATAACAGGTCTTCCCTCTCCCATGAAAGCATCTTATAATTTTGTATTTTCAGGAAATTCCTGGATAAAAATCTAGAAGTTCAATTTTCCTTAACATAACATGCTTATCTGTGAAATCTGACTTCACTGAATGTTGCATTAGCAGGACCAGGCTCCCAAGTCAGTCCAGCTGCTATAAACTGTCATAACTCAACTGGAGCTGATGCCCCACTAGGACTAAGTTAAGACCTGAAAAGTGTTTCTGACAATAAAATAGAATAAAAAAAAAGACTGAAAACACGTCTTCTGGCACAAGCTGGAAGTATATTGAAGAGACACATCTTTTAAAATGGCTAACCCTTATAACCCTTAAAGCCTTACAATCAAGTTTAGAGTTTTGCCAAGAGTATTTTCACTTTCTGCAAAAAACTGTATCACCAATAGAAAATGAAATTAAGACAGGCTCTGAAATGCGTTTTATTCTTTTAGCATCAACTCTTGCCCTGTTTGCAGCCCCATTTCCATCCAAAGCTTTTTCTAACCACAAACAAAAAGGAAACTGATATCTGAGTGCCTGTAAGAAATAAAATTATTGCATCTATTATTGGTTTTCTACGTATCTTTACTGAGTCACTTGAAATGTGTAATTACATGTATTTCCTGCTTTAATAAAATACTGGTGAAAGGCTCAGTTACTATGATCCTTTATAGCTCTGGAAGAACTGGCAAGCTGGGATGAGGAAGGTAACTTCCCTGTCAGTACAAACGAAATGGAGTGTTCTCATTTCCATTTGCAGAAGCCACTCTTTTTCAGGTTCTACAGACATCATTTCTATGTGACCTGCTGCAGTGCAGCATCTGGGCACAATATTTTCATCTTATTACTTTTTTTTCCCACTGAAGATATTATTAGTTTATAAAGATCAGGAAAAACTGGGCATAGGGTGACAAGACTTTTGAGCAAAAATGTATGAATAGGCAGTTAATCAGGTTTCTCCTCATAGCGGCTGTTTGTGTTAGGATTTATTTCTCTGTTGCTTCCAAATCTGAACAAACACACACACACACTCACACACACTCGCTTTCACAAGTGTCCCATCTTTCTTCAGAATCATCAGTTTTGGGCAATCACCTAGAAGACTTTATTACTTTTCTGCATTACTTCAGAATGCAAGTTTTGTTGAAAATATTTATACTGAAATTCCAAAAATGGCATCATGCTTCTATAGGAAAGAACAAGAATTAACTTGAACTTTTGAAAATTAGTGGCTCTCTACTCAAACACAGTTTTCCCATGTCCAATAAGAGCTAGTTTACTAACACTGCCTTCAAAAATGTTTATTAGAGGCTTGGAAGAGAAAGAAAAATAATTTCTCCTTTTTACTACCCAAATATTATTCGAGTCTTCCCACCACACAAGATGTACACACTCAGTATTTTCAATTACTTCATCTGGTTGATGTATTTCAGTAACTAAAACATTAAGACACTTGGCAGACACAATAAAATTATTCTGGGAAATTGATGTGGGGGGCAATGCTTCTAAACTTCTTCACAGGACACAAATTGCTAAGGAGATGGTTTCCAATAACAGTATTTAGGAACTTTTAATCTCAACTACAGTATGGCAAGGAAATTATTTACAATACACCTACATCTGGCAAGCTAGACAAGACTGGTGAGTTTTTGAATATAATGGCACTCCTTTTCAGGTGTGATTTTGAGGACACCTACCTTCACAAGCTTGAAGAGGAGACTAGGGCATACATAACTAAAAATTGCATACATCATCACACAAAAGAAAAGGCACAAAAGGCTTAAAGGAGGAGGAAAGTAAGGAAAAGTTATCCCATCTTCCTTCCACACTTCTGGAATGTGAGCAGATCATAGTAAAAGTTTAAGCGGCAAGAAGATTAAAGGAAAATTGTTAAAGCCAAAAAGAACACTCACATCATCTGGTGTAAGTCAGCTGTGTCTCTACAGACTTCATTGGAGACACACTGATTTACACCAGTTGATGTTTTGGCCCTACAGCTTCACAGGAGATACTATTGATTAAATGTGTGTTCTGTTCCGATTAAAAGCTTCTCTTGCCATCAGAGCACATCTTGTCCCAGCTGGAAGCCACTCTGGCATTTTTCTTTTTGCTAGAAAGTCCCCTATAGGCAAATTCCAAAATAATAATTAAAAAAAAAAATCTACATAAATTGTCAACTACTGTTTGTTATTATTTATCATGTTTTGACACACACAGGCATGCCAGGCACTTTACAGAAAATACTTTGAAGACAATTCCCTGCCCTGTGGAGCTTAAAAGACAAGGGCTACTCCATTCTGCTAACACAGGGCACTGCTTTACCAAAAATTATTCCAGTTACTTTGGTGGCATTCCTCACAGTAGTAAGATTGTGCTTATTATGCATGCTAGCAATTTCAGGTCCTAAGTATTGAACACAGCAAAAAAAGGAGCGTAAAAGAGAGACACTTTTAGAGAGAAATGTTTCAGACACAGTACATCTGGAAATCTTTCTGAACATAAAGACTTTTTCTATGCATTTAACGTGCCTAGTTTTCGCCAAAAACACCCCAAGCCCGAGGTCTTATCTTTCCACTGTCTTCTACAAGCCTTATCTTTCCACTGTCTTCTACAAGCCTTATCTTTCTAAATGTCATTATACAAGTATATGATGCTTAACGTGGTTTCTAATGTGATACATTGCTAATTAAAGATCCTTAGCATTGTTTTTAATAAGAAAGAGGAATCAGGAATGGTGGCAACAATTCTTGATGACTAACACCCATATGGTTTCAAGCACAGCCACCCAGCCCCACACGAAATAGTGCAACTGCAAACCTCGACAAGCCTTCCGCCCAGCCTTCAAAGCAAAAAGAAAAGTCAAACATGAGGCCAACTGTGAAACTGAAAGGGCTATCAGGTTTGAGGAGGACTACAGGGGAAAAAAACCTCATAAATTACAAGGGGTTAACAAAGAAGATTGCTTTTAACTTCACATCCTGAGTATCAGAAAGTCATTATCATCATTTCAGAGCATCCAAAAAGGAGGAGTGACCTGTCAACTGTTAAAAAGCGTTTCTAGAAATACTGCGTCTTCACATCACTGAGTGTCTTCTAAATATTACTTGGAACCAACAAGTACTTAATTTTAATGTACAGAACAGATACATACTGTCAAGAAATGACCAAAATCAACAAAACTAATATATAGTGAATATATAAAGGCACATTCCCCATTCTTTGGACCATAGGAGTTTCATACGTTTTCAGTAGGATATCAGGTTGAGTATTTCACTTTTACAAAAGCTGTCACTTAAACAACTTTTGTTATTGCTGTACTATGATTGTTGACACATAAAGTAAAAAAAATAAATAAATCTGTCAGACATCTTCAGTAGTACTAAGGATTCAGGAAAGTAATTGATTATTTTTATCTACTGTTACTTTTAAGACATAGATAGAATCTAATTAGTTTTCACTAGTATCAAAGGAGTTAATTTTGGAAAGCCACCAGAAAGCAAACCTGTGACATTAGGCCATCTGCACTCCTGGATTAATTTTCAAAAATACAATCTTTGCCATTAAGAAGAGCATTTCCAAGCTTATCAGTTAAGCACACAACACTATTTCAATCACAGCCACAAGACATGAAGCACATTATTATTAATATCGGGTACTTTAGCAAGCTCTTAACAGCTGCTGAGAACAAGAGCACTTCTAAGGCTTTTGACAAGGTTTAGCAGGTTTGGAAATCAGGAAGATGAGCTCTAGCAAAGATATTTTTAGAATCAAATCTCTCAAAAACTAAAAATCATTATCTAAGGAATCATACATGAAATTTGCAGTTAAACTGTCAACTGTAATATTCTGACTGTTCCTCTGTAGTTTCAGATTATATTGTAATCTTTTAATTCTACAAGGGGAAAGTCAGTATGAGTACTGGAGGTACTCAAAACACTTTGAAATTCCTACTGTGAAACAGCTTACTGTTTGACAGTGTCACAGTTCTGAAACTGTATTAGCTGCTTCTTGAAGATTACCTACTTCAAATTGAAATTGATGGAACAAACATTTTCACTTCCATCCAAAATGCTTTATGGGAATTACAGACTGTTTTAATTTGTTAGACATACTACAGTGGCTTACCTACTTTATGTAAAATTATTTCCTATTCTGAAGTGTTTGCTAAGGATTCATCTGCAGGATGCAATGCCTCACATAAATTTATTACCACTGAAAAAATTAAGAAAATGGCACTGCTAGTAGCAGAATCCATTGGAACACTTTAGTGTTTAGAGTTATTTGAGACAATCTAATGGGCTCTTATTTGCCTGAAAGAAATCACGTATTTACAGGAGAGGTATGTTTTGCAAATTCTTAATAGTTCATCTGCAGTTAGCATTTACTATTTATCAATCAGAGCAAAACAGAGTTCATCTGAACAGGAGAGCTAGGACTTGAGTTAATTTGTCATCCACGATTATCATTTGGAAGTTCACTGAGTTTATTAAAGACAACTACTGTGTGATAAGGACAGTAGAGACACTATTAACCATGTCATTTAAATTGCTTGAGTTGGCATCATGCCCAAGTCCTTCAGATCAGTATATCAACACACTTGTTGCTGGCAGGGACTCATTTAAAAGGGGGGAGAGGGGAAGGAGGGGGAAGAGGACCTCCCTCAGAACATGAAGGCTGAGTGTGCTGTACAGATTTCTACAGGAACTCATGAGAATAAGCAGTATTACTCAGTCTTTGTATTTTTGATTCCTGGATAAGAGAATGACAAAATAATGACAGTCAAGTGAAAGAGTCTGTTCTTCATAAGAAAAAATAATGGAAAAGCATTTTTACAATTTTCCTTTGAAATTACTTGAATTTGCATTTACTGGAACAGCGTATTTTCCTTGTAACTGCGACGCTGACAAACTAAAAAAGACATCCCCCCAGTCACTTGCTCTGCCAAATTTTATGATCCCCTATCTCTCCCACCCTTGCCTCCTCCCGAAGATTTCCTGCTTTCACTTCATTAAGTGGAAAAAGAAAACTTTTGGTGGCTGCACACAGCTTATTTTCAGAAGTAGCAAGTTATTTAATTTCATTTCAGACAAGAATCATGCCACAAAGTAGCATAACACATTTGAGAAAGCAGCAATTAAGAAGGTACAGGGAATATGTTTTTTTCCCTAATTCATACCAAAATATGTTCAGAACAGAAGCTTTTCCATTAAGCTCTTCCTTTCCTGTTTTCCTAAGCTACATTCTAATGGAGGAAAGAAAAGGTATCCCTTTTTTGGAAAGGAGAAATTCACCAGCTTAACAAGCATCTCCGTGTGTAAAAGGAGCTTATCTTTTTACTACAAAATGTTGTACTTCCCAATACACACACCATGGCCAACAACAGCTCGGCATTTTCCCAGCACTGTGGGCCTGAGCAGTAGGCAAATACTCAGGTACACACAGTCAGTGGCCCCGGAGGATGCAATTGTTGGGGAAAAGGCTCTCTTACCTTCCGCAAATTGTCCTCCGGCGTCTTCAAGTGAATGATCTGGAAGCACAAAACCAAAAACCCCTGAAGTAACAGCTCAATCCGAAGCCAGCACCGCTGATTTACTGCTCCCCACCAGCTACACTCACCCTCCAGACCACTTTCCCACTGCTTGCACTAGAAACAGCAACTTTCCCGTGACGTTTATTTTTTACTGGCGAGCCATAAAATCGCCTGCTTGTCCAATTAATGCGAGCATCATCGTTTTCATTTACCTTTCACCATCTCCAGGGAAGGAAGGCGGAGAGAGGGAAACAGAAAAGCAAATGAATAAAAGAAGCTTCAGAAACATGAGTTTCAACTCATTTACGATCCCAGATAAAGGCTAATAGTTAAACTCTTTTCTCTCCCTCCCACCCTCACAATTATTGATGCCCTTCAAGAAATGAAATGGGTTTTGTTCTCGTTTACCAGAGGCTAGACAAACTGTCAACATCTCCACTTTATTTACGTGTTGAGCAAGAGCAGTTCCTCAAACATCAACATTTTTTACGTTAATCCTGGAGAGACTCCACTTCTCTAAAACTACAAAATCTGCCAATTTCTGTAGTATTTATTTTTAACGAACGAGAGCCTGAGCTATCCTCCCTGCCCTTGCAGGAAAGGAACCGGGAAAGCGCGGCTCCACTTTTCGAACTTTAAAGCCCTTTTTACCTCCTTCCCACACCACTCAGCCCGTGGACACTCTGCATCCCAACCACCTTCCTTCTCACCCCCCAAAATATCTCCCCTCCCGATCCCCCACCTGCTCCACGTCCAGTGGGATTTCAAGGGAAGAAAAAAATCTGCCAAGTGGTCCCTTTTGGGCGATTTCTTCAACCCGTCTGGAGGTTTAAACCTGAAAAACAAACACCTCTATTGAATGCAAACTAAGCTTTGGGGGTTGCCGAGTTAATTCCTCGGCAGACAGCTACTCTCAGTGTCCGGTTACACAAACATACCTACAGACAGGTTGGAGGGGACTCCTTTAGAAATCAAAGGGAGGGAAGAAAAAAATAAGTCAAAATAGGTACAAAGGTTGTAGCGGAGGACTCGGGAGGGCAGCGGGCTGGGCGGGCTGGAGAAAGGGAAGATTCACAGCAAAAAACAGGTTTACTATCGGGAAGGGACGGGGAGAGTTAAAGCACGGGGCAGTCCGTGAAGGGGCAGACACCCAGGGATCTCACTGCGGATAGAAAGGGAAGGGGTGTTCTTTCGGGCGGCAGCGATAACAAGTTTTTACACACAGCCAACAAAGGACGGCACACACCCGGCCGGCCGCAGCGCCGCGAGTGAGGAGCGGGCTGCTCTGGGGGCGGGAGGCGGCTGGGCGGGGGTGCCCGGCATCGGGTGTCGCTGACACAGCCGCCCCCTCTGCACCGGCATCTCGCCGCCCGCACACGGTGTACCCACACAGCGGCTATCGACCTGCCTGCCCCCCTCCCGCCCCTCGCCGCCTTCCCGCTTACCTGCCGCTGCCCCCGGGCGCCGCGGGCCGGTCGCGCCCGCCGGCCGCCGGCCCCTCGCCTCATCGCGCCGGGCACAAAGGGGCGGCGGGGCCAGGCCGCGCCGAGCTGTGAGCCCCGGGAAGAGCGGTGGTTAACAGTAACGGTGAGAGCAATGACAGCCGCGGCGGCGGCGGAGGAAAATGGAAAACAATTAAAAGAGAAAAGAGAGGGGGGACACGACCACCCTTAATAAGCCGCCGTGACCATGCCGGGGAGGCGAGTCCCTCCTCCGGGGGCAGCGCTGCGGGGCGCGCTCCTGCCCTGCCTGAGGGGGACGCGGCTGAGGGGAGGGAAAGGAAGGGGGTGGAGGGGAGCCACCCTCCTGCCCTGCCTGCCCGGACTCCCGCGCCGCCGCCTCAGGGACGGGCGCGGAGGGAGACGCTGGCGGCGAGGAATCGGCAGCGTTAAGAATCACGCACGGAGCAACAGACACCCCCCACAAGCCTTCCGTTAATCACGGTCCGCAGCCCCGCGCCGCCGACCCGCTTCCCGGCTGTCACATGGCTCCCGCCGCCACCCCCAAAGGGTTTCGGGAGTCGCTTAACTTTCACTTTGGCCCCGCCGAGGGACTCCCTGGGGGCCCCGCAGCGAGAGGCTCACTCACCCGCTGCCTCGCGCCAGAGCGGGCACAGCTGAGCCCCCATCTCATCCCTTGGTCAGGGCGCGGAGCTAAGCAGGGGCAGCGGCAGCCCCTCGGGCCTGCAGGGGTGCGGGGAACCCAGCGCTGCCAGCCCTCCCGTAGCCGTTTAAACCGGGAAAAAGGAGAATAGGAGAAAGATAACCGGGCTTGAGGAAGGTCTGGGCTGGCGAAGGGCATGGAGTGCTCCAGCAGGGAGGTGCACTGGAGGACTGGTGGGAGCGGGGCATTTCAGAGCCGCAGGGAGAGATGCTTTCTTCTGCTGCTGGTGGGCCTGATCTCGTGGGTACTTCGTCCCCTCAAACTGTTTGATCAGTCAGTTTATTTAAAGGGGTTGGTGAAAATGCTGCTGCTGGAGAGTTTCATGGAGCAGGAGCTGCCATGTGCTGCGCAGGGTGGGTTGCCTCAGGCAGTCGCCAGCATGTGGCATGGGGAGGTGGTGAGGCCTCTCCCCGCTTCCCACCAAAACGCTCTGCATACTCACCTGCGGACAGACTGCTTGATACCCCACTGACAGCAAGCCCAGCATCATGTGTGTATGCCAGGAGCAGATCTAGCCCAGGACCCTGCTTTTTTGAGCTTGGAATAAACACTTCCAGAGTGGGAGATTTACTCAATACAAATGCTATTGCCTCCCTGCTTCATTTTGTAAGATCAATTAAATAGGAAAAGGGTATTACAACTTCTGTCCTGCTCCCCTCTTTTACTGTAGGCACCCCACCCTCGTGGACATGGCTGTCCTATGTAAAGAACGAGATTTTCCACGAGCACCTCTCGTCTAGATGTTGGTACCATTCAAACTGGAGGGGACAGAACCTCCTCCAGAAAGGCTCTCCATGTGCCTCCTAAGAAATGCCCATCACCTCCATTGTGTTCGTGTTCAGGTGTTCCTTAACCACATAACGGAGCTGGTGGCTCACAGCAGTTCCTGGGAAGCATGGCAGCACTGGCTTCACTAATTATGGCTTCATGTGCTGTGTGCAGGGGCAATGTTGTGCCGAGTGAGTCAACTGGCATCATGTCCTTGTTAAAGTTTTTATGTAAGCTCTTTCACTCTGACCTTCTCTCAACAGTCATCAAACATGGCACAACACATGTTTATTGTCTTTCATAAGCTGGCCTGCAACCACCTTCACCCAGGCCCTCTCTGCAAGCACAGCAGCAATCCCTTGGGTTTCATCAAAGCTCGGCTGATGCTGTTACCAGCCGCTAGGCTGCACATGCTATGAAGCACTAACACATGCTTGCAGTGAGCGACAGCATCCTCATTACCCAGGAACAACGGCCTGAAGTTAAGAGAGAAAACATTTTACAATAAGTGAAATACAGTGAAACAATAGCCTGATTTACCAAATAAGAGTAGTGAGAGATCATCCCTGAAAAGAGTCAAGAGTAATACAGATAAAAGAAGAGAGAGTGAAGAGGTGATCAGGCAGTCATTTGGGCCTATCTTCTGATGCCCAAAGATTAAATCTCTCCTAACAAAACAAAGCAAGGAATAATGTTATCTTCTGTCTCCTCCCCCTGCCCCTTGCATTTTTAGCAAGCTCTATTACCTTCGAATGTCCAGGAAAACAGAAGGGTGGAAAATACAGAAAGTGAGAGGAAGGAACTTTATCCATTTTTTTTTTTTTTTTTTTTTTTTTTTTTTTTTTTTTTTTTAAAGGACCACCGCCTTTTTCTTTTTTTCCAGCCTTTTTCCCCCAGGCTTTTTAATTTGAAAATTTTTAAATTAAAAGAATACATTTTTCACTAAAC